>JAANYP010007331.1:0-168559 GCA_020465985.1 Centrapalus pauciflorus | reverse complement strand
AAAATCGCTGGTCCAGAGATCGGGCGTTCACCTGTTTCCCTCAAACAGGTTGGAGTTCGGCATCGACGTACGTACAAAAGCTGATAGGGAGGCATACCAATAGTCGAGTGATAACTATTGTTGTAAGCAAATTCTACAAACGGAAGGTGAGTATCCCAACTTCCACCGAGATCAATCACACAGGCGCGTAACATATCTTCTAAGGTCAAAATCGTCCTCTCACTTTGCCCGTCAGTTTCAGGATGATAAGCGGTGCTCATCTTAAGTTCAGTACCTAGTCCATTCTGAAAAGCCTTCCAAAAACGAGAAGTAAATCTGCTGTCACGGTCCGATACTATAGACAATGGAACACCATGTCTAGTCACGATTTCTTTCATGTACAATTCAGCTAACTTTTCGAGGCGTTCATCTTCACGTATGGGTAGGAAATGGGCTGACTTAGTAAGTCGATCCACTATTACCCATATAGAGTCATGATTCCGCTTAGTCCTGGGCAGCTTCGTCACAAAGTCCATAGTTATGTGGTCCCAGGCAATGGTTGTAGTTCCCCATACGGCTTCTGATGTTCAGATTTGACTTGTAAACAAGTCATGCAATTTTCCACATATCGTCCCACGTCCTTCTTCATTCCAGGCCACCAATATTCCGTCCTCAAGTCTTGATACATTTTAGTAGAACCAGGGTGTATCGAAAATTTCGACATATGAGCTTCCGACAGAATTTGATCACGAATACCTCCTAGTCTGGGAACCCATATTCTATCCATGAACCGTCTAAGACCTCGATTATCAAGGGTCAGCTGGGTCACATATGTAACCATACGTTCAGATTTCAAGTTCTCATCCTGAATGGCTTCGGTTTGAGCGGCAATAATCGACTCAGGCAACGCAGACTCCAAAACAACAGAAGTCAAAGCATAACATCGGGTATAATGGTCTTGTCCGGTTTTGCGGCTTAGGGCATCTGCTACTATGTTTGCTTTACCTGGATGGTAAAGGATCTCACAGTCATAGTCTTTAATCAATTCCATAGATCGCCTTTGTCGCATATTCAGCTCTTTTTGGTCAAATATATACTTCAGACTCTTGTGATCCGTATATAATTTACACCTGGTCCCGTACAGATAATGCCGCCAAATCATCAATGCAAAGGTTACGGCTGCAAGCTCCAAGTCATGCGTCGGGTAATTCTTTTCATGCGTCTTTAGCTGCCTTGATGCGTAGGCAATTACCTTATCCCTTTGCATCAACACACAGCCTAATCCCATCTTAGAAGCATCACTATAAACTATAAAATCATCATTACCCTCGGGTAAAGCCAAAATCGGTGCTTCAATTAGCTTACGCTTCAGAGTCTCAAAGGCTCGATCTTGGGATTCATTCCATTCAAACTTAACCTCCTTCTTCGTCAGACTGGTTAAAGGCACCGCAATCTTGGAGAAATCACGGATAAATCTTCGGTAATAGCCCGCTAAACCCAAGAAACTTCGAACTTCAGATACGTTTTTCGGCGCTTCCCACTTCTGAACCGCATCAACCTTTGATGGATCCACGGCTATTCCCTCACCCGAGACAATATGTCCTAAAAATTGCACCTGGCGTAACCAGAATTCACATTTGGAGAATTTTGCATAGAGTCGCTCCTTTCGTAACAATTCTAGCAATTCTCGCAAATGCTTCGCATGGTCAGATTCAGACTTAGAATAAATCAAGATGTCATCATGAAGACTATCACTGATTTATCCAGCATTGGTCTACATACCCTATTCATGAGGTCCATAAATGCGGCCGGGGCATTTGTGAGACCGAACGGCATTACTAGAAACTCAAAATGGCCGTAACGAGTACGAAATGCAGTCTTCGGTACGTCAGACTCAAATACCTTGAGTTGATGATATCCAGATCGGAGATCAATCTTTGAGAAGTAGCTAGCCCCTTGCAGTTGATCAAACAAGTCGTCAATTCTTGGCAGAGGGTATCGGTTCTTGATAGTTACTTTATTTAGCTCCCGATAATCTATACACATGCGAAAGGTACCATCCTTCTTCTTAACAAAAAGAACCGGAGCACCCCAAGGAGAAGTACTCGGACGAATAAACCCTTTTTCCAATAATTCCTGCAACTGACTCATCATTTCCTTCATTTCATTCGGAGCAAGACGGTAAGGGGCTTTCGCGATAGGAGCATCACCCGGTACAAGGTCAATGTGGAATTCGATTTGGCGATCTGGTGGCAATCCAGAGATGTCATCCGGGAATACATCACGGAAATCTCGAACTACAGGTACATCAGACACGGTATTTTTAACTTCTTTAGCATCTACGGCATATGCTAAATAGGCGGCACAACCTTTGGTTAGGCACTTTCGGGCTTTCATTACAGAAATGAGACCTAAATCTCGAGTCTTTCTATCGCCATAAACATAACGTTCACTTCCTTCGGGGGTTCTAATTCTAATTATCCTTTTAGCACAAAGGATTTCAGCATTGTTCGTCATGAGCCAGTCCATTCCTATAATAACATCGAATTCTCTAATCCACATCGGTATCAGGTCAACGTCCGAGGAGAGGTCATCAATCACTAGCTTACAGGAACGAAAGACTTATTCACAGTCACAAAATTCGAGCTAGCAGTTTCTATGTCTAAGGGTGCAGGTAACATTACAGGGGCAAAATCAAACTGTTTAGCAAACTTTTCAGACACATATGACTAATTAGAACCAGAGTCAAATAAGATTAAGGCAGACATAGAGTTAACAAGAAATGTACCCATGACGACATCAGCAGTCTCTTTTGCCTCTTCAGCTGTCATCTGGAAAGATCTTGGTTGATTCCTCGGGGCAGAAGAACCTTTGACTGATTGCTGAGGTGAAGATGCAGGCGGAGGAACAAATCGGGGCCGAGTACAGTCTTTAGCATGGTGCCCCAACGTAATGCAGTTTCGGCAAGCCTCACTGCGCTTGGGACATTCCGATCGGTCGTGACCATTCTGCCTGCAGCAATAGCACTTAACGAATGCAGGATCGCACTTTCCTTCATGAATCTGCTTGCAGCGAGGACAAGCAGACCTTGGCGTAGAGGTCACAGCATAAGATTTAGCCTTCTTGGAAGACTGCTTATCTCCCTTCTTCGAACTTTCATTCTTCTTTTCAGCTTTCTCAGATTTTTCCTTCTTACTAGATTTAGCAATAAAAGTACATGCTCGCTCAGGATAGATTTCAAGTTCACCTACCCTAGCAATTTCAACCGCTTCGATATAACTTCTCGGTCTACCGGACTTCACAAACTTCCGGATTTCTCGATCCAGACCATCCACAAACAAATCCCTTCTCCTTTCATCAGTGTCCACAGGATGATCAGATAACAGCGAGAGCCTGGTAAATTCCAGCTCATAGTCTGTTACAGATCTTGTACATTGCTGAAACGATAGCAGGGTTTTCTCCATCTGGCGCTTAACATCCTCAGGGCAGTATTTCTCCTTCAGATGAATCTTGAATTGATCCCAAGTAATGGATTTCTCCATTGCTTCAGACATGGGATTCGTAATTGACTTCCACCAACGGCCAGCTCCATCTTCCAACATTCCCGTTGCAAACGTGACTTTGTCTTTTTCACCACACTTGGAGAGTTTGAACGCTTTCTCCATATTCGCAACCCAGTTCATAGCTTTAACAGGATCCGATGACCCCGCAAACGTACGAGCCCCACATTTCTTAAAGTCTACGAACGTACACTCTCGTCCCACCTTAACGTGATGGTCAGAGGAATCAGTCTCACTGTCATCAGAGGGCTCATGTCTTTGTTTCCTCTTCCGATCCTTCTTGGGCTTCGCCAACATCTCTTCCCTATATTTCAATTCTAACTCCTGTAACTTAAGTTCTCGCAACCTAAGTTCTTCTTCACGGCGTCTAAATTCAACTTCACGCTGGTTCTCCTCATCAGTCTGCATCACTGATTTACCCTTAGTCAGCAAGTCCTTAATTTCCTTAAATCGGTCTTCAACCGCCATATCAGTCTGCAGTCGGTTCCTATCCATCATAAGCTGCATTTGCCTATGATTTTCCTCATTCAACCTATGAACGAGATCAATCAATTGAGCCTGCTGGGGAGGCACAGGCGTAGCAGTACTGCTTGAGTCATTAGCAGTATTTTCAGGGTCAGTGCCTAAGTCCTCTACATGAACAGATTCTTTGTGTTGATCAGCTGCAGCATCAGCAGCTTTACCAACAGTCGAGGTACCAGCAACATTTGGATTCTTATCAGCCATTGGCTGAAAATATAAAGGAAATAATTATTATTTCCTGATTCAAATAAGCACGATTCGAGTCATAATTCCTACCTCAAATAATCACATCTAAGTTCATAGATATGAAGGCAGTCAGTCAGGCTGGCACAAAGTCAAGTCAAAGTCAAGTCAGTATCAAGCAGTCAATCCCTCCCCCATCCTATCAGTCATCATTTGCCTATCTTAGGTCAAGTTGTGTGGGTAGTCCTTTACTAATTAAGTTACCCTAGGCCTCGGTGACTTGTTCGGGAATTCAGAGTCACATAGTCCATACCATACCAGTAGTTTAAGTATCGGGTGGCCAATCCGATGATTAAACCGCTGCTCTGATACCAACTTTGTAACATCCAAGTTACCACAAACAGTACACGTCATAATATTTCATTTCATTAAGTAATAAATATTACTAATTGTTTGATACCACAGGTCCATCAGCTGAATACTTAATTACAACAATAAGTTAAAGATCAAATGGTGGTCTAAACTAGCTTCTAAATCTTCAATCAGAGTGCGGAAGACTGAACAAGCTACCCGAGACCGCATCATCTTTTCAAAATAGGCGTCAACAAAAGTCCAAAAGTCTGCTATTCATCAAATGTCCAGATTCACTTAGCCTGGGACGAACTACCTGCTATGGTCTTGCCTTTATCAGCTTTTCCTGAAAAAGAGTTGTCATGACAGAGTAAGCTAACATTGCTTAGTGAGTAAACAGAGTTCCATTAGTTACCACACATATATAACATACTATCAGCTCCTGTCGGCAAGTCACTACGTCAGAGACGGCAAAAAGGTTGGGAGACAACCCAGTTTGTATTCCCCTGTGTAAGGCCGAAGCCCTACGGGAAATGTATGGAAACAAGTCATATAGGAAAGGAATCTGCAGAATTCCCTCCTGTGAATGGAGATCTCACATTCGGTCCTGTCGGATAATGCAGTATGCAGCGGCAAGTATATCAACAGTCAAGTAAGCAGTAAGCATGATAAGTATTTACATAAAATGTAAAAGTGAACATGCAATCAAGGCAATTCAAGTGTCTAGCTTCAGTAATGTCAAAAGTACGTTTCTATGATACAATATAGTATTAAAGAAACATGCAGCAACAATCGGAAGTTTCCATACAGTCGATGACATTCACCAATAAGTATCGAAACATATGCAAGTAATTAATGAAATCTGTCACTCACAGTAGTCCGTAGTCAGATAATGCTTAACGAATTAAGCTGTTCAGTTTACTCTGTCAGATCGGCGGGTTCCTGCAGTTCAGTTTCAAGTCTGGCATATTAATGTCAAGTCTGTAACATGATCTATATAACCCTAGTTACAACTCAGGTTATTGTCATTTCTTACTGTCAAGTCTGAGGTAGTTCCTATCGTCCCAAGGTGAGTCTTTTCTTATCAGATTAATACGATCTCTCTAATTACAGATCAGCCTTGAAACGAGGCCTATCATATTACTAGTTAGGTGATACATGACATACAATTTTTAAGGGTTCATACAGAGTCTGTTAATTATTTGTGCATAAAATAGTTATGTATCTGGAACTTGTGAGTTTTATCAATATCAAAGGATACTTTCAATTACAATAGGTTGCTTAAATAACTTAATCTGATTTAGGAATTAATCTTTGGCTAGGAATATAATCAAACTCGAATTAAGAGGGACAGATTCGAAGTCCTCTATTCGAATCTTAAGGATTTAGATTCGAATGCCTCATAGATTCGAACCCCTACACAGATTCGAAGGCCAACATTCAGATTCGAAGCAACCAATTTTCGATTCTAGGAATTAGTTTCGAAGCAAAATAGATTCTAAGACAGATAGATTCGAAATAGGGGCACAGATTCGAAAACTCGAAACATACACATAAAGTCGAAGCACATCTCGAGTCTAGGGGGGGGGGAACAGATTCGAATTCAATATATTCGAATCTAATCAAGGATTTTCGAATCTGTTCTACATGTTCAACGTTTTTTCCAGGTTTTAGCTACTAAACATGAACATAAATGACGGAAAAAAAAATAGATACTAACCTTCGTCCAAGCTATATCCTTCGACTATAGATGATTTCCAAGCAAAAACAAGTCCTAAACGGGAGCAAATCAGCTTCAAATGAAGGGGATATGAGCAAACTCGAATTTGCTCAACAAAACCGAACTAAAAGTCAGAAATAGGGTCGATTTTACCTTAAATCCGGACGAAATCAAACATGCAATGGTAGATTCGTGTAGAGCTCGACGATCTCTAACCGATGGCGTATAAATCACGAGAATCCGACGGTTCGTTTAGGAGAAATTCTAGAGAGAAGGTGAGGGTGTAGAGAGAGAAGGAGAGAGAGTTCAAGCTTCCAAACTCAAGAAATGAGGAGGAGTGCTCTATTTATAGGAAAATAGGGAAAAATCAGATTTTCTACTGAATTTCCGGAATCGACCAACTTTTATTCCCATCAATCTGATTTGCATTTCAGATGCAAATAATAGCAAAGGAGTTCTAGATTTGCTATAATTGTCTTTTAGTCATATTTTTATTCATTTTAGTCCGTTTCGTCATTTTCAGTCTTTAATTTGTCATTTAGCTGAATTTTAATTATCAACTTTATTTCAGCTAATTTTGGGGCAACTTTTCATAATTAATTATAACTTAATATAATTAACTATTTAAGATTCATGTTTTCGGTTAATTACTAATATTTGGATAAAATTGCTTTATTATCCAAAGTCTGATGCTGTAATTTATATTTAATAAATTACGGGCTGTTACATAAGTTCATTATGTAGCCGATAAGTTCGTGAAGACGCTCCTCACGAACTTGTAGATGCTCCTCTTGACCTTATCTTTGAACTTATTCTAGAACTTATTCTAGAACTTATTCTAGAACTTAATCTAGAACTTATTCTGTAACATATTCTAGAACTTATTTCTAGAACTTATTCTAGAACTTAATCTAGAACTTAATCTAGAACTTATTCTAGAACTACTTGTAGAACTTATTCTAGAACTTAATCTAGAACTTATTTCTAGAACTTATTCTAGAACTTATTATGATAGTCTAGAACTTACCATGCAAATGTAAACATCATACACAATCATGATACCAATAACAAAACCAGATTGCTGTCGTCACACCGAATGTACCAACAGACTCCCCCTTGACAATAGCTTCTAGTTGTTGTTCATTGATCGTAATAGACTATCAGATTCAGAGACTATGAATACCGAAACTAGACAGCTATTGTCACATCGGGTGTATCAATAGACTCCCACTTGACGATAGCTTCTAGTAGATATTCATTACTCTATGAATACCGAAATCACCTTTTCTTCTTTGTTATCCATGACTGCCTCTCCAGTTTCGCTGTCCTCACCGGTTTGTAGACTAACTTAGTCCATGTCCTACCAGTCAGAGGATTTATTCTTATTTGAACCACAGCTCTTCTACCAACTCTTAGATTAACTTCTCAAATCTTCCAGAACGACCCTCCCTTCTGATAGTTTTTGCAAACACCTCAGCATAAGAATCGTCTTCCAAGATTTATAAGGTCCTTCCAAGATAAATCAATCACTTCACACTTCAGAATCTGATACATCATTTAGTGCAGATTTCAGCATCTCTAGATCTATCACATTCTGATCTTCATTCATAACACCTTCATCGAGTGACTTCCAATTAGGTATATCTTTAGGAGTAAACACTCATTCCTCAAGATTCTCCTGTTCTAAGTCATCTTCGAAGACAAACCTCATTTCATCTTCATCCAACCCTGACAATGCTCCGATCAGACCTTATCTTCAGTTACCTTAGTCGTATCTGAATCCTTGTCTTTTCCCTTGTCAGCGGCTATGAACACCGACTCCCCCTGAGGATCAGCAAGCTGAGCAAATTGGTGTCTTGAAAGATCTGCCAGCTCACTTTTCAGGCCATCCTCTTTGACTTCTCTACTATTTCTCCCCCTGATATGGACGATCTTTCAACTATTCCTCCAGTATAGCCTCCAGATTTGCAATCTGCTGCTGCTGATCAGTCTCTGTCTGATCCAACTGGGCATTAAGATGTTGAAGTTCACAAATCGCCTTTGTCAGCTGAAGAATTTGTACTTCTGTTAAAACTCCAATTCTAACACTGTATAGACTTAATCAACACATGAAACAAGTCATAAAATGTTAGCCGGACATCCAAATCCATTATTCAACGATAAAAATGCAATGAAACTCTTCTTACTTACATTCTTTGATGGTTTCAAAGGTAAACCAAATACTAGAATTAAGTTCGAGAGAAACAGTCGATATCTTCGATAAATAGACACAAAAGCGTAAGTTTTGAAAAACTTTGAACAATTTTCAACCTTTTCAACTTATCCCGGAACCCTTCACTTTTAGCAACAACAATTTTTCAACTTTTTCAATCACGCAAATTTTGTTTTTCCAACTAGAATGCATCCTAGTAACTTTGACCTTTATCCTACTTAAAATAAAATAAAATAAAATAAAGTTAACCAAAATTAAAATTACTCAAAAGTACTTTAAAAATTACCACTTATACTGACAGAATATTTTTGCGAGATAGTCAAAGAAGGTTCAATCAGATAGCGGTGTCAAACACACTTTCAGTATTTCACTTTCACACTTAGGAATTTTTGTTCCTTTGATTGTTTGTTGTGATATACCTTCCAAGTCGATTGTCGGTATGTTTTTCCATTTAAATATTCAACACTTGGGAATTTCCTTCGGCCTTTTTATTTATCAAGAAACTACCTTATGTGTCCCATACTTAGACATACTTCTATGATCAAGGCAGACATACAATGATTATGACTTTTTGGTATTTGCAAATTATCTTTAAAAGGCAAACGGCGAACACAGTTCTGTATTTACATACAACAGAGTGTCTTAGTTTGTCTTAGAGTTCCTCTTATGTTAGCAAGACAGCGATGACAGGTCTGTACTTACGTACAATAAAGCGTCATATCTTGCTAGTTTAAGTCAAAACAGCGGTGACAGGTCTGCACACTAAACAAGACAAGTTAGTTATCTCGGGGAACCCAAGCCATGACTGACTTGGTAATACCATACCCATCTCTCCTTTCAGGTGACTTGGGCTTTTGATCAAGAATAGGTTGTTGATTCAAGTGAATAACATCCACGCTCGGCCTTTGGGTAGGTCTTTGCTGTTCAGTTCTTGAATAATTTCTGTTATAATACATCTCAGTTTGATAATTCTGGGCTCTACCTGGTGTCTTATGTCTATTAGGAGAATTAGACCTAACTAGAGTGTGACTCCTCTTAGGTGTATTATTCCTAATGATGGATTGGGGGCCAGACATTGGTTGACTAGGGGATCTATTCGGTGAATTATTCCTAAGTCCGTCATTTTGTCTGAGAGACACCGGTGGTTGTCGACTACCTAGACGTGACATCACAATTGAGTTCTTCTCAGAAATTTGAGAACTACTCCAGCTCGTATCACTAGGCATTGTTTTTAAGGTTTGCTGCTCTTGTTTCCCTATGTTTAGTGAAGACTCTGACTTTTTGTAGGGACAACTGGAAGCAACATGTCCTTTCTCATGACACTTAAAGCAAGACATCTTGTCAATAGATTTCTTATAGGCACTCTTAACCTAGGTTTCTTACTAATGCCCTGATTGTTTGTATCAACAGCTTGGTTTAACTCCCCTTTGTTATTATTACTTATAGTTTTATCTTCTTCTAGTTTTGGCTTACAACTAGACTACACACACTGTACCATTTTCTTAACCTGAGGAGTAGTTGAAGATACTTTAGAAAGCTCAGTTACCTTGACTACCTCTGATTTAACCGTATCCTTGGTCTTATCCTGAGGAATAGGTACATGGTTGCTATTTGCCTCAACAACCTTAGCCCTAGACTCAGCTAATTCCATATCTTTAAGAGAGATCTCTTTGGTCAGTGACTCTACATGCTCATAAATTAGTTCATTCCTGACACTTTGTTCAATAAGTTTGTCATTTAGCACTATCAAATCTTGAGCATCATTTCTCAGTTTGGCCTGAAGATCTTCCTTAATGTCTAATAAATTTGCGTTATCTGATTTTAACGATTGAATTTGAGCAGTCATAGATGAATGTGTTTCCAGTACTAAATTGTAACAGCCCATAATTTATTAAAATATAAATTACAGCATCAAACCTTGGGTATTTAAATGATTTTGACTAAATTATTAGTAATTAACTGAAGCCATGCATTTTAGAGGGTTAATTATCTTAAGTTATAATTAATTATGAAAACTTGCCCAAAATTAGCTGAAATAAATTTAAATAATTAAATTTAGCTAATTGACAAATTAAAGACTTGAAAATGACAAAATGGACTAAAATGAATAAAATTAGTCTAAAAAGATAATTCTAGCAAAACTAGAACCTTCTTACTATTATTGCATCTGAAAATGCAAATCAGATTCATTAAGAGTAAAAATGGTCAATTCCTAAAATTTAGTGGAAAATCAGATTTTTCTCTATTTCCTATAAATAGAGCATATTATCTCCTTGAAATGGTTTAGCAAATTCAGAATTTGCTCCCTTTGAGACTTTCTCTCTCTACAAAATCCGACTTCTCTCTAACTTTTCTCCTAAACGGTTCAACGAAATCACGTGATTTATACGTCATCGGAAAGATATCGTCGAGCTCTACTATAATCTGCCATTGCATGATCGATTCCGTTCTGATTTGAGGTAAGTTCGAACCCTTTTTCTTTCTTTTTGTTCCGGTTTTGAGATGAAAATCGGATTCCCTCAATTCTTCTTCATTCGAAGTTGATTTGCTCTTGTTTAGGACTTGATTTTGGTTGGAAAACGTCTATAATCATCCAATCTTGTATGCTATAGCTTGGACAAAGGTTAGTGACGTTTTCTCCCTTATTTATGTTCGATTTTAGTTGCTGCTGTATTTTGAATCTAAAGACCCGAAACATTGATGTTGGATATGTAATAAACTCGAAAATGTGTTAGAAATGAACCTAAAATGAACCTATAAATGTTCCAAGACGTTTTAGGAAATTTGAACTAGAAATGCATGCTTAAATGATGAACAAGAAGAACAAATTCGAGAGAACCACGAACAAATTCGAATTCATCATCAGATAAAGTTAGAAATTGAATAAATTAATGACTTTTGGTATACAAATACCCTAAACTCGAAGCCTAGTTTCGAAAATACCCTAAGTTCGAATTACCTAGTTTCGAAATACCCTAAACTCGAAGCCTAGTTTCGAAAATACCCTAAACTCGAAGCCTAGTTTCGAAATATCCTTAAAATCGAAGCTTAAGTTCGAAAGCATCTTAAATTCGAAGCCCAAGTTCGAAACATGTTTAGTTTCGAGCCAAAGTTAAATTCGTAAATCAGATTAAGTTCTTGATCAGCCTTATGTTTGTACATAACTGTGAATTGAAAGCGTCTTATATGATTATTATAAAACTCATAAGTTTTATAGATTCATGACCATTTTATGCTCAATTAATTAAACAGACACTATATGAACCCTCGACTTTGAGACTAAACTTAAAACATGAAAACATTTGTTTTATGTTATGAACCCTTAGAAATTGTATGACATGATTCGCCTTGCTAGTATTATGGTTGGCTTTGTATTAAGGCCATATCTCTGTAAATCATATGAAACTATAGTAATATGATAAGAACTGAAGGTTATACCCTGGTATAGACCTAAAGGAGTTCTGTTGACTTAATTGACCAATGATAAGAATAGGCTCACTCTGGGACATTAGGAACTACCACAGACTCGACAACAAGACATGATAATAACCTAATTATATAATTAGGGTTATATAGATCATGTTATAAACTTGACATTAATATGCCAGACTTGAAACTGAACTGCAGGAACCAGCCGGTTTGACAGAGTAAATTGGACGGCTTAATTCGTTATGCACTAATTGACTAAGTTACATTGCTCAGGACTACTGTGAGTGACAGATTACATTAAGTACATGCATATGTTTCGATACTTATTGGTGATTCTTACTGAATTGTATGGAATTATCTGTTATTGTTGCCTATTTCTTGAATACTTTATTGTATGATAGGAAATTACTTTTGACATTGTTGAAATTAGATATCTGATATGCCTTGGACTGCATGTTCACTTTTACTTTCTATGTAAATACTTAACATGCTTGCTGCTTACTTGTTGTTGATACTTCTGCATCTGCATACTGCATTTACTGTTCTGACCGAATGTGAGATCTCCATTCACAGGAAGGAATTCTGCAGATTCCTTTCCTATTTGATAGTTTCCATACGTTTCCAGTAGGGCTTCAGCATTACACATGGGAATACAGATTGGGCTGATCTCCCAAATCTTTTGCCGTCTCTGACGTGTTGACTTGCCGATATGAGCTGATAGTATTATATATATGTGTGGAAGCTAATGGAACTCTGTTAACTCACTAAGCAATGCTAGCTTACTCTGTCATGACAACTCTCTTTACAGGAAAAGCTGATAAGGGCAAGACCATAGCAGGTAGTTCGTCCCAGGCTAAGTGAACCTGGATACTTGATGATTACAGACTTTTAGACCTATTGCTGATGCCTATACTTATTAAAGATTATTGCGGTCTCGGGTAGCTTGTTCAATCTTCCGCACTCTGATTGAAGATTTTAGAAGCTAGATTAGACCACCATCATATCTTTATATATTTTGTAATTAAGTATCTTAAAGCAACTTGAATCAGGCATTTGGACCTGTGGTATCAAACAATAGTAATATTTATTACTTAATGAAATGTATTTTAAGAAATTATGACGTGTACTGTTTGTGGTAACTTGGGTGTTACATAAATTCAATTTATCATTCAAAGTAATACATAAAACACATAAATCATGAAAAGTAGAAAAGTTTAGACTTACCTTTTTTCCGATCAGATTTGATGTTGGCCATCTGAGCTGCAAACTCCAAAGTAGTCAGCTCCTCAGTAATTTCCAGCACCAAAGGATCTGAATCAGACTGCTGCGTATCCTCTTTCTTTTCCTCTTCTGCTCCCATATCTGTTTCTTTAACTTCGGCCATGAAAGCCCTAGTATTCGCCTCTGGATGTGTATTCCAATCATATGTGCCATCTAACTGTTTGTTAGACCCCACATTAGTAAGTAAACCAGCCACTGAACCCTGATTTCCTGATCTCTTATTCCCTGAAATGGTTGAATACTGACGTCCCAAGTTCTGATGATTATCCATTTTGGGTCTTTGACACTCTCTCGCAAAGTGTCACAACCCCTGACAGTTATAGCACCTAACTTTTGACTTATCGAATCCTACATTGTTCACACTTAGATTTCTTCCCGTTCTTTTCATGAACCTCTTCAATCTCTGTGTGACCATAGCCAATTGCCATTGTAGGTCCATTTGCTCCAAGTCATCCAGATCCACCTGCTCATAATCTTCTTCCCATAGAGCTGGATCGTTTATTTTCCCTTGAATACAATTCCTGTAAGCTGCTACAAACGATGCTAAAAGCATTAGTTGCTCCTCTGCAGTTTTAGCACTCATTGACATTTTTGTGTATCTCTGAGACGACGATCCTGAAGTAGATGTCTATGGCTGATCATCCGGATTTGAAAAACCCAGAAAGGCCCTACCATAAGATACTTCAGCTTCCCTTCGTATGCCTTCTTGTTCTCCAGAATTTATGTTGTAGCTTCCGACGTAGATGCACTAGAAGTAGAAGTCTTTGATTTCCCGAAGTATATTTCAGGATCTTGGACTTGATCAAGTTCTCTCTCCTTCTTCTGCATTTTAAAGTTATATGCTCTCAAAGTCCCGATGACTTCTTCTAGTGTGAGAGTTTCTAACTTTTCCTCGTCATGCTTTATCAGTGTTGTGTACATCTCCCATTTCACTGGTAAAGCATCAAGAAGCTAGTCTATCTTTTCTAACTCTGAATAATCAACCCTGTGATTATCTAACTCAGTCAGAAGGTGATAAAACCTTGTAATCACCTCATCTAAACTCTCATTCTTCACACTCTTGAAGATGGCAAATTTTTGTTTCAACATTTCTGTTCTCCCCTTTCTTACCCTCGGATTTCCCTCACATCTCTTCTCTAAAGCATCCCAAAGCTCTTTAGAAGTTCTATGATTTTTGAAAGTGTGCATAATTTCCAAAGGTAGTGCCATTCTAATCAATGACAGTGCTCGATTCTCGGCTTCATAAATCTTCTTGTCGTCATCTTTCATATCTTGATATGACAAAACCTTTAATCGACCCTCGAGTTCTTGTGTTGGAGGAATGTAGCCTTCGTATATGCATATCCACATACGCATGTCGTTGAATCTTGCGAAGTCTGCAAATCTGTCCTTCCACCAATAATAGTCTTCTATTTTCATCAACTTGGGTGGTGTATTAGATTTTCCCACCTCATGGTCCATTTTCATATACTTATGTAAACTCGACATTCTTTTAAAACCTTTTGTTTTCGAACTTAAACAATTTAATTTAAAATAATCTGTTCGAACTTTGGTAAGTTCGAATTAAATTAATTATAAATTCGCTTGTAAATTAAATTCGAATTTACTAAGTTCGAACTCAACAAGTTCGAATGACTGCAAGTTCGTGAAAACCCTGACAAGTTCGAATAGTACTTAATTGTCTGACAAATTCGATGATATCAAGTTCGAATTTCTGCCAAATTCGAATGAAGCCCTAAATTACAAGTTTTCAGATTAAACCAAAGTTTTTAGGATTAAAAACTATGATTTCGACTGAAATAATGAACCAATATGAACTTTTCTCCATTACTTTGCTTGTATAACTCGAAAAACTTATAAAAAATGTGATTTTTCCGTCACAAACGCCAAGAAACCAAGAATGTTTAATATGAACGCGAAGAACATGATGAACACCCTTATGGCTCTGATACCACTTGTAAGGTCACGTACCTACGGATCCAATCTTGACGTGACACCGTCCAACGAGTGAGGAATCCTCGTTAGTGGTTTAACGGATTGATTACACAACGCGAAACGCGGAGACCAACACGATGATAGACGTAAACACGAACGTCCCGACACGTGATTCTCTCCAAGAACACTCTGGAAACGCTCACAAGTTCGTAATCGCCTCGAACAAAGATTTCTGCAAAGATCCTTTTCACGTGGATGCTCTGTTTGCTCTCAAGTTCGACAAAACCTCTGAGCCGTCAAAGATTTCTGAATTCACAAAGATAAGTTCATTATATAGCCAATAAGTTCGTGAAGACGCTCCTCACGAACTTGTAGACGCTCCATTTGAACTTATTCTAGAACTTATTCTAGAACTTATTTCTAGAACTTAACTTAATCTAGAACTTAATCTAGAACTTAATCTAGAACTTATTCTTGAACTTAATCTAGAACTTATTATAGAACTTACACTGTGTTCGTTAAGAAGGATTGGAAAGGAGAGGAGGGAGAAGAAAGCAATGGGAAGGAGATAAATCTTTTCTTTCCTTTCCCTCCCAGTTTTGGGAAGAAGAAGAGTAGACAAAAAAAGCTTGTTAAATCAATCCGTTTCCTTCGTTGTTTTCTTATGGAACACGACGACAGTTCTTTCTCCCCTTGAATCTGTCCGTTCCCCTCACTTAATAGAGTTAAGGAACACAGCGTTATTCTAGAACTTATTCTAGAACTTATTTCTAGAACTTATTCTAGAACTTAATCTAGAACTTATTTCTAGAACTTATTCTAGAACTTTATGATAGTCTAGAACTTACCATGCAAATGTAAACATCATACACAATCATGATATCAATAACAAAACTAGACTGCTGTCGTCACACCGGATGTACCAACACGAGACCCGCCATGGGGACAGTAGCTAGTGACTACTTTCGTAAGTAGTCTTGATATTTTGTGGTTTGGCTTACTAGCCAATGATATTTGGATGACTGTAACCTATACGACGATTATGGTTGACTGTCGTTGTTAACGGGGGTTGGTTCCCGTCTCGTTATTACCTTATGCTTGACCATGATGTTTAGTAGTTAATTAGCTGTTTACCCTCGATAATGTCGCTTTTGATTGGATGACGTGGACCGTAAGTCCTATGTGGCATTAGTCGTAAAAGTAGGGTGTTACAAAAGATAATATATAAACTTAGCATTTTATTTGTTTTTTGCTTAAATATTTATCACGTTAATACCTATTGATTTAATCGTAACTTTTAGCGTTTTGGTTTGTATATTTTGTTTATATGTTTTGTAACACATATATATTTACATGTATATACATTTTGAAACCTATACACATTTCGTTACATACGTTTCGAAACCTATATAATTAAATATACAAACCAAAATGTATAGAAAGAAATATACAAACCAAAACGTTAAAAATTATAAATAAATCGATAGGTATTAACGAGACTATTTACGCAAAAACAAATAAAATGATAAGTTTATATTTTTTTTTTTTGAAAAAAATTATAATTGTAACGTATTAAAATAAAAAATATTTAAATCAAAACGGATCAAATGTCAAGTCGACATAGTTTTGTTAAAAGATACAGTTAACTCAGAACGTATTGATGTAACACAATATTTAAAATAGAATATTAATACTAAGTTTAACAAAATTTTCAATAATAATATATATACTAAACATTTTATTCATTTTAACTTAAGTATTTTGTAACGTTAATACATTTCAAATTAATTATAAGTTCTAAGTAAACTATGTAAAAACTTTTATATGTTTTGATTTATTGAAATGTGTACATTTTGGATTGTATATTTTGTTATATACAATTTGGTTTGTATGTTTTGTAATTAAATCAAAACATATTAGTGAAACAAAATAAATAGAATAAATCATATACAATAGTACATTTAAATTAAAATGTATTACGATAGAAAAATATTTAAATTAAAACGAATAAGATACTAAATTGGAATCACATCGTATTAATGTATCAAAATAATTAAATAAAAATGAATAAAACCCCTAATATTTATAATAAAACTATATCATGAGTGTCACTATACGTAACAAAATAATTAAATTAAAATGTCCCTATGTTTATATTTCAATATATAAATTGATATACAAAAGAGAGCTTCCTCAGGCTCAACACCCCTGGGCAGGCTGTGATTAACTCCTTCGATTTCAACAGCTAGGATGCCTTGATCAATCATCATAAGGAGTTCTTCAAGCTCTGTATCCTTTCTTTTTCTCCTGGGCTTAATCTTGGGTTCCACTAGAGAGGTACCCTTAATTTGTTCTTCAGAGATCAGGCCCAGGTTTTTTACTTTCTCCATCAGCGTTTTGACATATGCCCTAATAGTCTTAGCAGTTTCAGACTTTGATTTACTCAGGGCAACTGCTAACTCAACCTATTCTCTGTACCCCATGCAAGAAACATCAGCATACTCATAAGCTTTGAATTCTGGACCCTCAACACCTAGCCTGGTTATCTGAATCTTCCACTGCTTGCCTTTCTTTGAAATGGGGACAGCTTTGACGATGGTTTCCTTGGCAAGTCTTCTGTTGGCCAGATTTCTTCATCGCCAAGTTGTCAAAGTGTACTTGGGCTCTTGCTGAGGAGGATGCAGGCTTTGACTTGGTCACTAACACCTGTGCACTCTTTTCTTTCTCTCTCTCTTTTTCAGTCACTGACTCTTTTGCAGCCTCTAACAGTTTCCTTTGAACATCCAAAGAGGGCATTTTAAGTTTTCTTGCCTCCTTGAATGCAAAGGCCTTGGCAGCTTTGGCAGAGGCTTCTTCCTTCTTTTGTCTTTCCAAAATCTCAAGCTGCTCTTCTTTGAATGTGCAATAAGTCTCCATTGAAATGCCCATTTCTTTGGCTTGAGACTTGTAAAATTTGAGCTGAGCAGCTTTGAGATAGTCAGCGTCCACAGAGGCCTTTCTTTTCCCTTTGCTGAGCAGCTTTGAGATAGTCAGCGTCGACAGATGTCTCCTCCTGCTTGGCATGTCCTCAAGAATGATGTCCTCCCCCTTAGATGGTGCAGGGCTTGGAGATCCAGCCTGAGTAGGTTGAGCAACTTCAGAAATTTTGGAGACACTTGCAACAGGACCTGTTTGGGAAATACCTGTTGCTTGCCCTATTAAAGCTGATTTCTCCTTAGAGGGAGATGAAGATTTCTCCCCCTTAGACTTGCTCTTAGAGGCAGATATCTTCTCCCCCTTTGAAGGAGATGGCACAGAGCCTTCAACAATAGGTCTGCCTGAAGGAACGGATCCAACAGGCTGAGTAGCAGCAGTTTTGGCAGCAGGTTTGGAACCAACAAGGCTATGCACTAAGAAAGCCAAAATGTCCTTAACCTCTGCATGTTGGGTAATACAGGTTTGAAGAGAAGAAGAATGTGAAGTTGCAAGGGATGACAGCTGGGAAATAGCTTCCCTGTCAGATGCTGTGAACACCAAACTTTGAAGTTGTGCAAGAGTCAGGTCAAAAGAATCTTGCATATCATCGAAGTTTGAGGACACAGAATTGGACAGAGAGACCACTAAGGTATCCAGGCTGGCCAAAGTGGATGGAGAGTGTTTGAGCAAGTGTCAACAAAGGCTGACAGTTGTTGGGAAACAGCTGACAGTATGGACACGGAGTCCTGTTGATGAGAAAGAATTGAAGAAAGGGAAGAGGACAGTTGTTGCGGCTGTGCAGTGAGTGCAAGCAGCTGAGAAGAATGGTCAGCTTGGGGAGCAGGGGTTGGAAAAGAAATCCTGAACAAATCAAGGAACCCCTGAAGCTGGGCAGACACAGAGTCTGAAATAATGGAGGGGAGGGAGGTCATAGAAGTTTCCAAAGAGCCAACTTTGTTGGTCAGCACAGACAGCTGATGTAATGGTGATGGTGAGGATTGAGGAGTATGTGGATCAGTAGGTGAAGGTAGGGAGACTTTGGATAGTAATTCCATAGCCTGAGCATATGTTAAACGGCACAGCTTGGAAGGGTCAATGAGACCTTCAGTCGTGGCTGTATCTGCATCATGAGGTGAAGGGATAGGAGTTAGTGGCCTTTCAGATGCTACTGGTATTGTAACACCTTCATGAAGACCAGTAGTGGTTCCCTCAGTAGTACCTTGGTTTATAGGCACCTCTTCATGGGGAGAGGGGATGTGCATTTCAACATCATCAGTGGTGAAAACTGATGATGGAATGTGCACTTGGGGAGCAGCCTCACCAGATGGATGTTCTATTCCCTGAGGTTCATCAACTTGGGATGTTGGTCCTTCAACAGCTGTTGGGTGTGGAACAGCTGCATCACCAGGAGCAGAAGTTTGAGGCTGATCTGCTGGATGGTTTATTCCAGCAACGTTGGCACCTTGTGCAGACTCAGATTGTGTATGAGAAGTATGAGGGGGTGACTGTGTGGACTCAGTGTGGAATGGAGAGGGCTCCTGTCTTTCAATGTCTTCAGCCTGTTGAGAGGCTTAGACAGTTGATGTTGTTATCTCTGTTTATACAACTGGTTCCTGTTGGGAGGAACCAGAGGGCCTAGGCTGACTCAGGTGGACTCTTGTTGGAGTGAAGCATGCTCCAAGTTTGCTTCACTTTCTCCCAAAATAGGAGAAGCAAAAGCAGTATGGGTTGCTTCTTTTTCAACTGACTCCTGTTTGGAGGGGTAAGAGGGGCTAGTTTGGGAGGATAGTTTCTTTTTGGCTAATGATTTGTGTCTGTTATACGATTTTAGGGATTAAGTGGAGGATGGATGTTGTGGAGAAGTGATGAGGGGTTCTGTTTGGACTGGTGGGGAGACTAGGCTAGAAACAGGAGGTTGTTTCTGTTCCATAGTCTTAGGTGCCACAGAGGCACCAGCCACAAAGGCTTCAGGTTCAATTGATGAACCAGGGTGACCAGTCTGCTCCCCCTCAGCCACTGAGGCTGATGGGGCAGATTTAGCTGTTTTAAACTTCCTGCGGACAGGCTCAGCTTCACTTGATTGCACGACCCTTTTGATCAGTTTGGGCCTTGATTTGGATTTTCCCTTGGGAGCAGTGACTGGATCCACCTTCTAAGTAGAAGGTCCTTCCACCAAACCAAGTAACCTCCTCATTGGAGTGAACAGAGGAGGTTCATTGTTAAGTATTGGGGTGTAAAATACTCGATTCCCAATAACAAAGAATGCGCAGTAGTCAATAAAGGTTGAGAGTTGTATAGATGCTCACGGCAGACATGTTTGAAGATGAGACTCAAAAACCTTGGGTACCTTACAGCAGCAGGACGCTATTCTTGTTGCACCAAGTTTCTCAAATTCCCGAAAATCCACCTTGCCATATTCAAAGTAGTCCCATCCACAAGCTGTAGGACAATAGGAATCTCATCCCTGCTAAGCTGGTCAAATGAGCCAACTTTGCAGTTGAAGGGCATCACCATTGAGGCGAATAGAAAACTATAGGTTGGAGATAGATCCCTTCTGAACAAGGTAGCACCCACTTTTGGTTCTGCTACACCACAGAAGTGTAGCAGGTTGTCCATATGTTCATCCTCAGACTGTGCTTTGTCATATTTGTCAGCAATGGGAAGATGAAGTACTTCCCTGAGAAGAGCAGTAGTGATCTCAATGGTTTGAGTGCCATTAAGAATAGTTCCCCTGATGGTTTTGGTAGATTGGTCATATGAACAGGTATACCAGAACTCATAGACCATCTCCTGGTATAGGACACCAGGAGAGGCAGTCATTGCATAGTGTAGGGGATGGGCTTGCAGAAACTCCACTATTGGTTCATAGCCTTTTCCTACATAGTTTTTGGGAATGATCAGATTAACAATGTAGTTGGTGGGTTTGATTGTGAGCATTGTGGTGACAGAAGGATGGTTTTCAACATCATCACCAACGAACACATGTAGAAGGGGGTTGTTTTGGTGAGCCATTTGGAGAGTAGTAGTGATGCACGATATTTGACACTTAGTCGGTTAGGGTTTATCAGAAAGTTATGGAAGCAGTAGAGAAGAAGAAGATGATGAAACAGTGGTGTGAGTGAGTAGGAGAGATAAAGTTTTGGGCGATTGATTTGAAATGCTCTTAACGGAAAACGGAACAGTTTGCCATGTCAGAACGGTTGTCAGACCACTTGACCTTTTTAACTACTAACACACGTTAACAAACATTATCCATAGGTAATTAAGTTAAATAAATACGTAATTTAAGTAACTCAAATGTGAAGGAAGGTAATTAAAAAAACTGATGATCTAAGTTGTTGTTCAAACCTGTGATGAACAGGTTTCATCACACACTGATCACTCTTCAAGCTGTCATGCAACCTGTGCAACTATATGAGAACAGGTTTCATTGTGAAATCTGTTCAATAGTTGAACATGTTATAAGGCATTGCCTTGTATGACAGATTTGGAGAGTGAACAAGTTGAGAGTTTGTATAACATAACAAGTTTGAAGTGAAAACTTATTTTGTCAAGCCTGTTATACGTTCAAGTTGATCAAGTTTTCAAAAACTGGCTAAGTACAGGACAAGTAAAACCTGTCCTGTCCAAGTTGTTTAGAGAAATTTTGACAGATTTGAACTGGTGATCTTTAGATCATCAATGACACTTATTCATTTTAATTTAACATACCCAGCTTTCTTACAAGGTAATTAAACATGTTTTCATCAAGAGGTTTGGTGAAAATGTCTGCAAGCTGTTTAACTGTGGAAATAAACTTACCTCCACATTACCTTTTTGGATGTGATCCCTTATGAAGTGATGTCTGACCTCAATATGCTTTGTTCTAGAGTGGAAGACTGGATTGTTGGAGATGGCTATGCCACTTGTATTATTACATAGAATAGGAGTTTTCCTATATACAAGGTCATAATCCTCAAGCTGATGTTGCATCCATAGAATCTGCCCACAGCAGCTTCCAGCAACAACGTACCCAGCTTCAGCAGTAGAAGTAGAAACAGAATTCTGCTTCTTGCTACACCAACTGATCAACTTTCCACCAAGGAGTTGACTTCCACCTGTTGTGCTTTTCCTATCTAGCCTGCAGCCTGCAAAATCAGAATCAGAGTAGCCAATTATTTCAAGGCTGGAGTCTTTGGGATACCAAAGACCCAAACCTGGTGTACCCTTTAGGGATCTGAAGATTCTTTTGACAGCAACTAGATGTGATTCTTTTGGATCAGCTTGAAACCTAGCACATAAACAGGTAGCAAACATAATATCTGGTCTACTAGCAGTTAAATATAGCAAGCTCCCAATCATGCCCCTGTAAGCTGTTACTGAAACAGCTTTGCCACAGGCATCAGCATCCAACGTTACATTGGTTACCATTGGGGTTTTGATGGGAGAACTTTGATCAAATTCAAATTTTTTCAGAAGATGCTCATTTCATATTTGGATTTCATGAGCAGTGAAAAGTTCTTGCATAACAGTTCATTAGTAAAACCAAATATTATATCATCCACATATATTTGAACAAGCATAATATCAGTTTTCACCTTCTTTATGAACAATGTGCTATCCACTTTACCTCTGGAATAACCATTGCTCATAAGGAAATCAGTAAGAGTGTCATATCAGGCTCTAGGGGCTTGTTTTAGACCATAGAGAGCTTTGTCCAACTTATAGACAAAACCTGGATGTAGTTCACTTTCAAAACCTGGAGGCTGCATGACATATACCTCTTCCTACAGCTTACCATTCAAAAATGCACTCTTGACATCCATTTGAAATACCTTCATGCTCTTATGGGCAGCATAGGCTAGAAACAAACGAATTGCTTCTAACCTGGCCACTGAAGCAAATGTTTCATCATATTTTATGCATTCTTCTTGTCTATAGCCTTTAGCAACCAGTCTTGCCTTATTTCTAATGACATGACCTTGCTCATCCATTTTTGTTTCTGAAAACCCATTTGATGCCAATTATACTTTTACCTTTAGGAACAGGGACCAGCTTCCATACTTTGTTTCTCTCAAACTGATTGAACTCTTCTTGCATGGCAGTGATCCAATTGGCATTTTTAAGTGCATCATCTACTTTCTTTGGCTCCATCAGTGACACAAAGCTAGAAAACATACAAAAGTTTCCTAAGCTGTCCCATCTAGTTTGTACCCCTTTATTGATGTCACCAATTATTTGATCATTGGGGTGACACCTGATCCACTTAGAATCATGTTTCAATGAAGATTCTCCTGTATCAGTTTCGTTTTCATTAGGACTTGCAGAACAGCTTTCAAGATTATCAGACACATTGATATCCTGAGCCTGTTCACCCATTGAGAATGAGTCGTTATTATTGAACACATCAGCAGAGGATTCAGTGAAATCAGCATTGATTGGTTCTGGACATGGTGCATTAACTATGTCAGTACACTTATTCACACAGGGTGTATCAACATAATCATCATCGTGTCCATTGTGGTTAACAGGTTCCACTCTGGGTGAAGTGGAAGCTTTTGAGTCCTTTTCCTCAACATTTGAATGCATAAGATCATCAAAGCTGAACTCTTCTGAATCTGATTCAGGAACAGCTTTCGTAGAAGCATGCCTAGACTCCTCAAAGGTGACATTGATAGATTCATCTATCACCTTTCTTTTGTAGTTGTATACTCTGTAGGCTTTAGAAACAGCGGAATATCCAACAAACACACCTTCATCAGCTTTGGGTTCAAATTTTGCCAGCTGATCCCTCTGATTCAGAATGAAGTAGGGACATCCAAACACATGGAAATAGCTTATATTTGGTCTTCTCCCTTTGATTAACTCATAAGGTTTCTTATTGAACCTTTTCACCACTAAGGATCTGTTTTGAGAGAAGCAGGCAGTGTTGACAGCTTCAGCCCAAAATGATGAAGGCAAAGCTGATGCACAAAGCATGGTTCTAGCAGCTTCAATGAGGGTTCTATTC
Source organism: Centrapalus pauciflorus (assembly GCA_020465985.1). Classification (NCBI taxonomy): domain Eukaryota; kingdom Viridiplantae; phylum Streptophyta; class Magnoliopsida; order Asterales; family Asteraceae; genus Centrapalus; species Centrapalus pauciflorus. Next base: position 144,443 of record JAANYP010007331.1, on the reverse strand, counting down.
CTCCTTTCAGCAACTCCATTTTGTTGTGGAGTTCTTACAGCTGAAAAGTCTTGTGAGATCCCTCTTTCTTCACAGAAGTCCTCAAGAGTACTGTTTCTGAATTCAGTACCATGATCACTTCTAAGCTGCTTGACTTGAGCAGAGTTTAGAACTTCCATCTTTTTTATAAATCCAATAATTTATCTGGCAGCTTCTCCTTTGGTCTTTAGGAAAATCACCCATGTAAACCTGGAGAACTCATCAAACATTACTAGAGTGTATCTTATACCTCTTAGTCTTGAGACACTGACAGGTCCAAACAAGTCCATGTGGATTAAGAAGAGAAGGGTATCAATAGAAAATTTATGATTGGATTTAAAAAGATGTTTTTCTCTGCTTGCCTTTCTCACAAGTTGTGCAGAGTTTATTCTTAACAAAAGTTATAGAAGGCAAACCTGTCACCAACTCCTTTTTATAGAGTTTGTTGATATTCTTGAAGTTCGGTGTGAAAGCCTTTTGTGCCACAACCAGTTTAGGTCTCCATTCCTTCTTGATATGAAACAGGTTTCAGTTGTTGGATCAGCAGATTTTATATCCACAAGATATACACCTTTCTTCCTTTGTGCACACAACACAACCTTGCCTTGAGGGTCCAGTATGTATCTCAGGTGCTCATCAAAGTTAACCTTGTAGCCAGCATCACACAGTTGGCTAATGCTAACAAGATTATGTTTTAGCCCAGACACATAGGCTACTCTTTTGAATATTGCAGCACCAGCTTGAAGGGTTCCATATCCTTTTGTGGATCCCTGTACATTGTCACCGAAGGTGACCTTTGGCCCTTTTCAGGCCAGAGATCAATCAGCAAATCTTTGCAACCTGTCATGTGGCCTGAGCAGCCGTTGGCCCAGTACCAAACCTGGGATGGTTGTTTAACTTGCAGAGTGTCATTGGAAAATATTAGTTATTTTTAAAGAAACTCATCATAGGGATGAGTTCTCTTTCTTCATCTACATTTGTTGATGGACCACTTAATCTACACTAATATTTTCAATTTGGATTGTATCAGCTTGGATGCTCTCCTCAATGACCATGTTACTTCCAACACTGCTGCTTTTGGCAATGTTGGAACTAGTAGTGTCAGCAGGCCTTATGTCCTCAGTTTCAGGAATGTCTTTATCCATATGAGTCTTCTTCCCACATTTATAGCATTTTCTCTTCTTAGACTTTTTGGAAGAAGTACTCCCAGAAAAACATTCTGGGATATCCTTGTTGGACTTCTCAGCAGGTTTAGCAAACTTATTAATATTATTAGAAGAACCAACAGTTTGAGTGGAAGGTACAACAGCAACAGCTTTACCAGTGTCCTCTTTCCTCCTTTTAGGAGGGCAGAGATCAAATATAGGAAGTTTAATTGGCTTTTGTACTTCCACAGGTTTGGGAAACTTTTTCCCTGTTTTCTCAGGTTGGACAATGGCTTTGCCTTTGCCTTTACTGAGATGTGATGACTGTTGCCTATCAACATGATCATTACTTCTGATTTTATCAAGAGGTTTTCCTTCATTTATCACCAGCTCTCTACTATGATTGAAAAACTTATTTGAAATCACAGCAGATTTTCTTCCAACATGAGACTTACCCTTGTTGAAAATATGTTGCTTTCCTTTTGAAAACTTTTTCTCAAAATGGTCAGCATCAAAAGGGTTAACAGGTTTCTTTCCATCAGCTTTAGATCCAGAACCTGTCTTGTTGACAGGTTTAGTGTCTAAAGCTACAATTTGAACTTGTTTTTCCTTCTTTTGTTTGTGTGAACCAGCCATGCACTAAGCAGACTGATTTGATGGAGAACACATTCCATCATTAGTCTTTAGAGCTTTTTCACACAAACTGTCAGTATTTTGAGGCCTGACAAACCTGTTTGTTGAGACCAGCTTTCCATTTACTCTTTGGATAAAAGTACTTGGAAGCTCACCAAGAGTGGATAAGTCTTTTTCCAGATTATTTACCTCAACAATTGAAGCTGCTGTATCAAGATCCCCTCCAAGATAGGCTTGGATTTGAGCAGGGATCGGCTGACTGATACCGTGGTTAACTTTTTGTGCTGATTGGCACCAAGAGTCAACAATGTTTTGAAGCTTGGCATGCTTTGAGTCTGTCTCTCTCTTTTCTTCTAACAAAATGGTGTTGATGTGTTTTACTTCATCAAGTTCAGTTTTCAACTTATGAAAGTTGTCATTTGTTTTTGTTTCAAGATCTGTTTTTAACTTAGAGATCTCAGACTTCAAAGCATCATGCTTCAACAGCAGCTTTTAAATCAACAAGTAAATATTCAAACATTTTAACTTTTTCATCAGAACTGTAATCCATAAAATTTTGTACCTTATACATCATAGTTGGGTTATAGTTCCCCAAACTGCTGAGAGCTTCAGCTTCATCCAAGTCCTGTTAGAATTTGCTTGTTGAGGGGACATCAATGTTGGCCATCAGACAATTGTTGTCTTCATCAGATGATGAATCAGACTCCTCCCAGTCACAAGTCTCAGCCATGAGTCCCTTCTGCTAGTTGGAAGCCACTAAGTCTTCCAACTTTCTCATCTTAGCTATGGCCATTAGGTACTTAACCCTGTAGCCATCGTCTTTATTTGTCTTGTATGGTTTGGATGAGGAGCCAACAGCTTTAGACACACAGTCAGCAGCTATATGGCCTGTTTTGCCACATTTAAAGCACTCAGCCTTAGTTTTGTCAAATGCCTTCTTTTTAATGACAACTGACTTCTTTTGCAGCATCTTTCCACCAAACCTCTTCTTACTGAATTTTCTAACAAGGATAGCAATCATTTGCTCATCATCAAACTCAGTAACGTCTTCACAGTCTTCATTCTTCTATTTCATCATCAGCCTGTTGATCAGATTGTGTGAACACATCACACACCTGACCAGTAGGTTGTCTCATGCTGGATACTAAGGCAGCACCTCTTTTGGACATCTCTAAGGCATTTCTTTTCTATTGACTTGACTGTTCATCATTCAACAAGGATCCATATAGATTCAAAAGATTCATGCCTCTGATGGTGCCTGAGTTTCTAAGGATATTAGAGAAATAATTACATTCCTCAGGCAGAATGTCCAAAAATTTGTTCACCAAAGTTAAGTTGTCTTTAGTGATCCAACAGCTTTGAGATCACTTATCAAGGTAGTGAACCTGGTGTAGGTTTTAGTGAGTGACTCCTTTGGCTTTGCAAAGAACAGCTCATACTGTCTAACAAGATTGTTGATCCTGTTATCCAGTGTGATAGTGGGACCATCATAGACAGTACACAAAGTATCCCACATCTCATTTGCAGTCTTCATTTTCTCAACCTGTTTGAACACATCATCAGGAAGATAAATAACAAGGTTGTTCCTAGACTTTGCATTAAGAGCAACCAGCCTTTTCTCTTCATCAGACCATTGAGATTCTGCCTTCTCAATAGTCCTGACTTCAGGAACAGCTCCTTCAGCAGCAGAAGTTATAGTAGTAACAGAGGTTGGCACATAGGGACCTTCCATTACTATCTCTGGTAGTTGTACATCCAGATTCTCTAAATAGAGCACCATTCTGCACTTCCATCCAGAGAAGTTCTGATGATTGAACTTGGGAGGTTTAGCCATTGAACCATTGTCATAATAAGAGGAAGAACTGGCAGCACTGTTGTCCATGATGGGAAAAAGGGAGTAACGATAGATCTAGAGTTAACACACACTCTAAGCTGCACTGATACCAGTTGTAGGTCCCAAAAGGTTTCCCTAGTATGTTTCTTTAAGCTATAGAGGGGGGTGTCAATACAGCTATTTAAAATTTCAACACACTTTCTCTATGTTTGTATGCATATTATCAACAAGTGTTAATTACAAACAAGCTTGAACTGCGGAATAGTTCAAGCTGAGATGACAGAAACAACAAAGACTACTAATCTAAGACACACTCAGACCAGTTACAATGAATACACTCACAAAGATGAACTCACTGATATTACAATACAGACATACAGACAGCTTGAACAAGAACAGCTTGGACACACTCAACTGTTTTATTCAAGCACACTTTGCATGCATGAAAACACACTTCTTTGCACATTCTGAATATCACACTCTTAGTTTTCTCACATTCCTTAGAAGCTTCCTTCTATACTCTCACAGAAAAAAAAAACCAGTGAAACTTCCTCATTGGATGCAGAGATAGTGGAATGTCTTTCCAAAAAAACAAAAATACTTTTCTACACGTTCTCACAAAGTAGCATTTGTCTCAATATTGCAGAATCTTTGTCTTTTCCTTTTCGTCTTTGTTGCAGAAGGCTTTAACCGAAAGAGGAATGTCAACTTTAAACCTTTCATCTTCTGGTATGGCCATTTTTGATATAAGAAATGTTCTGTCACGCATTTCAAATACCCACTTTGTCTTCATGTAACAGAACAGCGATGGCAGTCTTAACAGCTTCTGTTTTTCCACTTTGTCTTGGACTTTGTAAACTGATCTTTTGGTCCAAGACAATACATGAGGAAATGGAAACACATTCCATAAAGTGTTTAGCCTGTTCACAAAGCAGGTTCTATTCACAAAGAACAGAACACTTATAATTTGTCCAAGCTGCTCAACAGGTATGAGCAGCGTAGACAACTTATGTCCAGCCTGTTCAACAGAATAGAACAGCTTGGACAAATAGGGTAAACAGCTTTGCACTTATCAGGTTTCAATATGGCATTAACAGGCCTTAAATTATACCTTCAAGAGCATCAACCAGGTTTGATTAATAATCGCCCCCTAAGATGTATAACATGTTTGATTGAGGCCTTTTTGTGCGAAACAAGATTCTCATCAATCATCTGACGAGGAACTTACCTCAACATCTGTTGCACACCCTCCTCGATCCTCTGAGCAGATATTTCCAGTAATTTCCTACTAGACCCACCCTTCTTAAATAAGACCGAAGAGGACCCTGATCTCATATTATCAAATCGGGTAGTCGAAGAAATCCTACTGGGACGAAGAATACATTATGCCCTATCCAGCCGCCCCAGGCCTCGACCACCACAAGTTTATCTTCAACAATTCTGAAAATCCCTAGAATATCACCCAGGCCCCGACAACGAACATAGGTGATATTGAAGATCACTACGTAGAAATAACATTCCAGAAGTTCATGTGAATCCTGCAACTACCCACACCTCAATACTTTCTTGGCAAAACAGACTAAGATGATGAACTATATGAAGAGCAAATCTACTAGGAAATTCATAACTTGGTTATGATGGCCCTCTAGACAAAGCTTCTCAGTTCTTTGGACAATGACTTTTAGGGCCATGGTATTACATGTATTCAATCCTTGACAAGTGACTAACAGTCAAGGAAACATGAACCAACAGGGCCAGCCTTCGCATTCTTTGCATCTTCCCCAGCCTTGCCTACAACCACCACCAAAACTACGCCTGGACCCTATGAACCGAACTCATAGAGGTAATTCAGGCCAAAGGCACAAGGCGTGCACGGAAGTTCGTGCCAGCCCAACGTTTCTTGCAGATGATCATTTCCTACTGTATGACAAGGATCCCTGACATTTCACACCGCGATCATGAGATGGCGGTCAGGGACTTCCAAATCAAGTATTTTCACGATCCAATTACTCCATCGGGAATCCCCATCATTCCACTCACTGAAGAACTACTCACCTTTGGAAACCAAGAGTCTCAGGCATTTTAGGAGTTTATAGAGAGAAATATGCTCCAATGGCTCAGTCAGAACCGATTGAGCCTGCCCAAGGAGCTCACCTTGAGAGGCTAAGTTTAGGGGGAGCGGAGAGAGAACAAGAAATAGAGAGGGGTACAAAGGAGATTAGAGAGCCTGAGACTGTTCCAGAAGAGAGTGGGAGAGAGGATACGCATTCTGCACACTTGCCACCACTGAATATCCCATCTCCTCCTTCTTACGATGAAAATGATGACGATGATGATGATGTGACCCCACCGGCTCCTATCCCAAAACAATCTCTTGCTTCTTTGAGAGAACTCATTCAGAGTCGAGGGGGATTAGGAATATAGCTAAGAGATCCCAACCTACTATAGGTCAGGCATCCACATCTGCTACCGGAACCCATGTGTTGGGTGCTGGTATTGAAGAAGCCACCACTAGCCCAGTGGTGCATTCACGAACCCCCACCATCCACTCACCAGCTTCTCAACAAGCTGGTGTTTCAAATTTCCACGGGGATGAAATACATACTCTATCCGCAACTCATTTGGAGTCCGTTGATATTGAACAAGGTCAACAATCGCCCCTGTCACCAACTTCTTTTCTTACACTATCAAGTCTAGAGTCACTTGCATTCGATACATCTTTGGCTAGGACACTAGAGTTTACACAAACACAAAGTCTTCGTGACATTGCTGGAACACTCGGATCTGTTCATACAACAGGTATGTCAGTGATGATGAGTGAAAGTCTCGTCACAGCTACCACTATGCCAACCGTGAACACAGACCACTCAGGCGTCTCTTCCGAGACACCTACAGTGCAAACGGAACGCCAAAGTGGCACCGACGCTAACCAGGACTTCGCGTCCAAATCTGATTTTGCAGCTTTTCAAGCTCTCATGTCATAACAACTGAGTGACATGTATAGATTCATGACCACTGACAAAGCCAAAGCTTCTGAACCATCACGTGAAGACACAAAATGTCTTTTTCATTCTAAGCTGAGGGTTGCGTCTCATCTGCCACCAACAAATGCACTGTTTAATGAGATCCTCAATTATGAAGCGTCTGGCTCTGTTGGTACACCCTATGTGCCGATAGCAGTCTAAGTGTACTAGCATTTTGGTTCAAGTAATATTACAAAGTATTCGGTATTAACGAGTGTTTGATATATGTGTTTATATATGTTTGATAGTTATTGATTGTATGTTTGAACTTGATGTAATGTATTACAAGAAGTTCAAACATAAAGTTCAAAGATAAATTCAAACATAAGTTAAAACATAAGTTCAAATATAAGTTTAATATGTGAAATTCGAATTTAGAATAAATTCGAATTTGTCATTTGATGAATTTCGAATTTGTAGTAAATTCGAATGAATCCTATAAGGCAGATTCGAGATTGTCAAGGGGACAAACTCGAATGGGCCTGGGCCTGATTCGAGTTTGGCCCATGACAAACTCGAATGAGCCTCTATAATTAGGGATTAACTCGAATCATTAAGAGACTTTTTGCAGAATTCATGTGAGATTAAGCAAACGGACGATCTCGAGTTTATCAGCTGATAGAGTGTTATTTCGGAGAGAATCATCTCGTAGGTGCATTCGTCGTCGACCCTACAGCGTTTTGATAGTCTCCGTGTTACGTTTGAGTGTGATATCCGTCAAGCCGTTAACGAGGATTCCGCACTCGTTGACGGTGTCGCGTCTAGATAGATCTGTGTAGTGCAAGACCTTACAAGTGGTATCAGAGCCTAAGGGGTGTTCTTCGTGTTCTTCGTGTTCATAAAGATACATCCTAGGTTTCTTGACGCTTTTGGACGGTAAATCTCACTTATTTTTAGTTTTTCCGAGCTTATCAAATTGGAATCAGGGAAATACTTTGTTGTTTTTCACGTTTTTAATCGAAATCAATATTTTTAGTTGTAAAAATATTGATTTAATCTGAAAAAACGTTAAAAACTCGAGGTATTAGCCGTTTCTCGAATTTGCGGCGCTCGAATCTGTTAGGCGTAATTAGGGTTTTGCTCATTTTCGAGTTTGACCAAAAATACGCTCCTTTCGAATTTCCTAAAAGTAGTTTCGAATTTGGACCTTTCGAATTTGTTTAGGATTTCGACTTTGCATTAAAGTCGAATAGAGGTGTTTCGAATTTACTGGGTCTCGAATTTAGTAGATTTCGAATTTAAGCGACCTTTCGACATTGGTGACCTTCGAATTTGTCATACATTTCGAATTTAATTGGATTTAAGAACTTAACTCGAATTTAATCCCAAATAGGTTTACACTTAATTATATTCGAATTTACCTAAATTCGAAAGAATTAATTTAAATTAATTTCGAATTAAATTAATTAAGTTAAAATTCAATTACCTTTGAAACAATGACAAATCTGCAACGGTTTCTGGAAATGGATCACGAGGTCGGAAAAGCAAATACTCCGCCTAAACTGATGAAACTTGAAGATTATTACTGGTGGAAGGATCGGTTTGCCGACTTCGTGCGATTCAATGACATGCGTATGTGGATCTGTATCGACGAGGGATACATTCCACCGACAGCTGAGATAGAAGGACGACAAAAGGTTGTTACGTATTCTAAAAAGAAGGACGATGACAAAAAGCTGTTTGAAGCAGAAAACCGCGCATACGCTATCATAAGAATGGCGTTACCTCAGGACATACTGCACACTTTCCGAAATCAAAAGACATCGAAAGAGCTCTGGGAGTCATTGGAAAAAAGGTGTGAGGGTAACCCGAGGGTAAGGAGGAAGCGTATGGAGATGCTTAAGCAGCAGTTTGCGATCTTCAAGGCATTGAAGGATAAAAAGCTGGACGACACCATCACGCGTTTCTATCATCTGCTGACTGAGCTAGAAAGTCATGATATTGAGTATAGCGACACTGAAAAGAATAATAAGCTTCTGGATGCTTTACCGGCCAAATGGGTGATGTACGTGGCCATGATTAAGCTTGATGAGGATAAATACTATACTCAATCTCTGGAGGATGTGGTGGGAACGCTGAGGGCGTATCATTTTGAGTTACTGAAGGCAGAAACGGATTATGAACAAGTCCAAAATCCAGCAATGTATTTTGGAAAATCAAAACCTTCAGTGACAGCCGATATGAAGACAGCTACAGCCTTTTTCACGGGAGAAACATCGTCACCGCAGAGACTGAAGAATCGCAAAGTAGAGCTTTCTTAGGGTTTAGTAGACCAGAAGAACAGCAACATCAGGGTACACCGGCATCCACATCTCAGGGCTATTCTAAGATGCCTATGAGCGCTAAATCGGCTGAAGACCATCTAAATCTATTGGCTTCATTCGTGGCCGCATATGGAAATTGCGTTCAGGGTAAAATCAACGATCCTGCACTCTGGGATGAGGATTACGATCAGGTAGACCCTGATGACCTTGAGAAAATGGATCTCAAATGGCAACTGGCCATGGTAACTCAACGGGTTAAGCGATTCATCAAACGGACAGGAAGAAATCTGAATATGAGTAACAAAGGGATGGGCTTCGATAAGTCCAAGGTCAAATGCTACAACTGTCAAGGCTTAGGACACTTCGCTAGAGAGTGTCAGAGACCGAAGGTAGAAAATTACCAATGGCAGAATCAGAATCATGGACAGTATCAGAACCAATCACAACAGAGATATCTTCCGAGCAATTCTACCAGTCAAGCAAACATAGCTGGTCTGTTATCTAACGTCACATCAGACAAACAGTTGGACGGTACTTATGACTGGAGCACACATCCAGAAACTAACGCTAGAGCCTTTATGGCTGAAGTAACAGAGAGTGGATGTGAAGGAACAGAGCAGACCACTAGGCACGGCAGTCAAAAGGAAAGCAGTCAGATGTGGGTGGAGAAGTCGGATGATCAGACGATTTTGGAGTTTGCCGCTCAGATGGCCAACGTAGAATCAGATCATACAAAGGTAAGTCTGAATTTCTCTCTTTTCCATGAATTGTGTGTTTTATGTGCTACTTCTAACGATAGGTTAAATTTAGTACTAGAATCACATAAAAATATATCTGCTCAAAATGAATCATTAAAATCAGATAATGCTAGCCTGATTGATATAAAGCAAGATCTTAGGGATAAGCTTAAGGTTGATGCACAAGATGTGATAGTTCTAAAGGACAAACTGAGCGAACAGTGTGTTAGGTTAGTACTCATGTATGAACATGTTGAAGCATTAACCAAGGAGCTGAAAACCAGAGACATAGAGCTAGCTGAGTCTAAGGTGAAGGTAGCTGAGACAAATAGTAAACTTGAAAAGTTTAGGAACTCAAGTCTTAACCTAGGGAAAGTTTTAGATGCTCAACGCCAATCTAAAAAGCCTGTAGGTCTAGGATTTCATGAGATTCCTCCACCTTTTAATGACAACTATGTGCCTCAACCTCAGGAGAAAACTGAGAAATCAGTAGACTTAGAGGAAATACCTGAACCAGTGTCTGAACCTGTAAAGGAAATTACACCTAAGGTGACTGATACAAATATCAAGATTAAGAAAGTCAAATTTGTGTCTTCCTCTAGTGAAACACCTTTAGGAAAACATAAAATTGATTTTAATGATCAGGATGATGAACCAGTCACTATAGATGCACAAAAAAGAACCAGACACTAGTGAGACACCTAAGTCAAAGGGCACACACAAGAAGTCTATTGACAAGATGTCTTGCTTTAGATGTCACGAAAGGGGGCATGTTGCTTCTAACTGTCCGCATAGGAAAGTTGACATTACACCTAGGACAGGGAAGCCAGATCAAACTAAGCCTTTTACAAGTTTTGCGAGCACTAGTAGTTCTCAGAGTACCGAGAAAACTGTGCAGGCTACACCAAAACAGGATGTGAAGCAAATACCGGTGAAAGGTGGACCAAAAGAAGTGATTAGGACTAATTCACCAAATCGAGTCGTTAATCAATCTAGGTCTGGACCTCAAAAACAGTATAGGAGCACAACACCTAGCAGAGCATACACTCCGGTTAGGTCACACACTCGTGTTAGACATCAAACACCGGGTAGAGCTCAGGGATATCAGTCTGAGATGAATTATAATCGTAACTATTCAAGAGCTCCACAGCAAATGCCTACTCAAAGGCAAAGAGTGAACTCAAATCACTCGGCACCACAACAAACTCCAGTTCAAAGACCCAAGTCACCTGAAAGGCGAGATGGGTATTTGAAAGAGTTTAAGTATGTGGACGAGAATGGTATAACCAAGTCAGTTATGGATTGGGTTCCCCGTGATAACTAACCTATTTTCTTTCATGTGCAGGAGATAACCACAGGTCTAAACAACAAATGGTTCGTCGAGAGTGGGTGCTCCAGGAACATGACAGGGGAAAGAAGTCTACTTACAGACTTCAAGGTAGGGAATCGGGGATTTGTATCATTCGCGGGAAATAAGGGAGGAAACATCACGGGTACTGGAGTGGTCACTAATGGGACGATCAAGTTGGATCAAGTTTATCACGTTGATAAATTGGTTCACAATCTCATTAGTGTATCTCAAATCTGTGATAAGAAGAATTCAGTGTTGTTCACTGATACTGAGGCGTTGGTGCTAAAACCGGGTTTCAAGATTCCTAAAGAGTGGATATTGATGAGGGCTCCAAGGAAGAATGACTTGTACATGCTCGATATGAACAAGCCGGAAATTTCGATGGGTCCAATCTGTCTGTTATCTAAAGCTTCGGAGACTGAATCGGTTTTGTGGCACAGACGCATGGCACACTTGCACCTGAGAAAGATGAATTATATTACAAAACATGGGTTAGTGCAAGGTGTGCCTATGAAGAGTTTTCAGTTCGAGGATAAGTGTCTACCATGCAAGAAGGGCAAACTACATAAGAAGGCACACAAGTCCAAGACTCAGAACTCCATAACTACTACCTTCGATTTGTTGCATATGGACCTTTTCGGACCAATCAACAAAAGGAGTATAGGTGGTAGTTGGTATTGTTTAGTTATCACTGACGATTACTCACGATTTTCTTGGGTTTTCTTTCTAGGTACAAAGGACGAGACGGCTTCCAAGCTCATCGGGTTCTTAGACCAAGTGGAGAATTCCTATGGAACAAGGGTTAAAAGGCTTCGTAGTGATAACGGAACTGAATTTAAAAACACTGTAATTGGTGTATATTGCCTATCAAAGAGCATAGTGCATCAATTTAGTGCACCCTATGAGCCACAACAAAATGGGGTGGCCGAACGAAAGAACATGACATTGATTGAGGCAGCAAGGACTATGCTTTCGGATTCAAAGCTTCCTACCATGTTTTGGGGGGAGGCAGTGAATACCGCATGTCATAATTTAAACCGGGTCCTTAATGTCAAATCTTTGAACAAAACCTGTTATGAAATTTTGAATAAACGGCCACCTAATTTAACTGGCTTCGAACCTTTTGGGGTACCATGTACTTTATTGCGAACAAAACATCAACCTAAGTTTGGTGAAAAGGCTGACGAAGGATACTTCCTAGGTTATGTGCCGAACTCACCAAACAAACGGGTTTTTAACAAAACTAATGGTACAGTAGAGATTGTGTATAACATTGAAGTCACAAGTTATACACATGAACCCCAAACAGGTCCGGAATGGATATTTGACTATGATAAATTGTTTGAGTCATTTAACATTCCTTTGAATGAAAATGCAGGTACCATCGAAAAGGACATGGCGATGTTGAATCTGAATGACGAAGGTCATAGCTTTCCGAGGACCACATTTCAATCCACATCCGAGCCTACTTCAACTGAAGATGGATCTCCAGAAGTCACTGATTCAGAAGCACCTACAACTGAGAATCAAACTCAGACAACAAATTCCAACTCTGAGGAAACTGTCCACAAGGAGGAAAATGTGGAATCTGAGGTTGTTCCCCCATTAGGTGAAATAGGATCAAATTTAGGAGATAATCTGAGAGTTGACGAGATAGAGACATCTAGGATCAACAAGAACCATCCTATAGAAAGCATCATAGGAAATCCTAATGAGGGTGTGAGGACTAGGAGTAGTTTAAATAACAACATTGTGTTGTTGTCAATGATAAACGACTCTGAGGCCTTTCATACCTGCCTCTATTCTTGTTTCATCTCGCAAGTAGAGCCGAAAAACGTGCAAATGGCACTAAAAGATAACTCCTGGGTTGAAGCGATGCAAGAAGAACTCTCTCAATTTAGGAAACTAGAAGTGTGGGAGTTAGTTCCATTACCTCGAGGGGAAATAACAATAGGAACCAAATGGGTTTTTAAGTGCAAAAGAGACGATCGAGGTATAGTCACTCGCAACAAGGCTAGGTTAGTTGTAAAGGGTTTCAACCAAGAGGAGGGAATCGATTACAATGAGGTGTTCGCGCCAGTAGCAAGGTTGGAAGCAATTCGTTTGTTTCTGGCTGTTGCTTCCTTCAAGGGTTTTAAGGTTTATTAGCTAGACGTTAAGAGTGCTTTCCTCTATGGGAAAGTGAAGGAACTGGTGTATGTAGAACAGCTGCCCGGGTTTACAGATCCGAAATATCCAGACAGAGTATATCGATTAGATAAGGCTCTGTATGGATTGCATCAAGCACCAAGGGCGTGGTACCAGAATCTGTCCAACCATCTGTTAGAGAATGGGTTTGAAAGAGGAAGGATAGACAATACGTTGTTTGTAAAGAGAAACGGAGAACACTTCATCTTGGTACAAGTGTGCGTCGATGATATCATCTTTGGTTCATCAGACGAGAAAATGTGCAAGGATTTTGAGAAGGTGATGAAGTCAAAATTCGAGATGAGTGCAATGGGTGAGTTGAATTTCTTTTTGGGTTTGCAAGTTGACCAGAAGAAGGAGGGGATGTTTATCCATCAGACGAAGTATGTCTACGACATATTAGAGCGCTTCGGGATGGAAGGGACAAAACTGACAGCTCATTTCAGCACGCCGATTCAAGTGAAGCACAATCTCGGACCCGGTACTGAAAGTGATACCGATGTGGATCCGACGTTATATCGGGCCATGATTGGATCACTTATGTATTTAACTGCTTCAATACCTGACATTATGTTTGCTGTGTGTATTTGTGCTAGGTTTCAAGCTAATCCGAAAGAGATGCACATGAAAGCTGTGAAGCGGATTCTACGATACCTCAAGTCGAAACCGAAGCTGGGACTTTGGTATCACGCGGAGGGAGATCTGGAATTGGAGGCGTTCACAGATTCAGACTACGGAGGATGCAGCTTGACGCGCAAGTCAACAACTGGAGGTTGTCAATTCCTTGGAGGGAGACTCGTTTCCTGGCAATGCAAGAAACAGATGTCGGTAGCCGTGTCAACGTGCGAGGCCGAGTATGTTGCTGCTGGTAGTTGCTGTTCACAGATTCTGTGGATACAACAACAATTGCGGGATTACGGTTTGGCTTACACTCAAACTCCTATTAGGATAGATAACCAGTCTACTATCGCAATAACTAATAATCCAGTTAAACACAGTAAAACCAAGCACATAGACATAAGACATCAATTTATACGTGATTGTGCTGAAAAGAACTTAATCAAGCTGGTAAAAGTGGCAACGGATGATAATAATGCTGATTTATTTACCAAAGCTTTTGATAAGTCACAGTTTGAGTATTTGATTCAACTAAATGGAATGTGTAACCCAGAGTGAATTGACTTTAGTAGAATTTTTATTTCCTTTTATAGCAATAGTCTTTCTTTCTTTTTATAGTAAGTTTAGTAATTAGGATAGTTTCTATTTTTAGTAAGTTAGTAGTTTATATTATTTTCTTGCTATTACTTATGAAAAACAAAAAAAAGAGAGAAAACCATAAAAAAATTCAAAAAAAGAGAATATCAGAAAAAGAGTTAAGTCTTAGATGCAAAGGTTCAAAGTGACGAAAATTAGCACAGTCGTTACAAACTCTAAGTGTTTAGTCTTTCACACATAATGCACCTTAAAGTCTAAGTGTTGTACATTATCTAGTATGATATGTTGGTAGGCGTAATACATATAGGGAGTCTCAAGGCTAATAAAATAATCAAGAAAAAGTCAAACGTGTCACTAACTTAGATGTATGACCAATCGGTCTTAATTTTTATGTTAAAGACATACAGACTTTGATTTTAAATGAGGTATGCAAACTTTCTGAGGATGTATAGCAACATCAAATACATCTTAAAACGGAAAGCATAGAAAAATCGTATTGAATTAAGAGTCAAAAACAAGTAACTCTGTTGTACGTAAGTACAGACCTGTTGCCTCTGTTTTGATTCGAGTTAGCAAGATATGTCGCTTTGTTGTACATCGGTACAGACCTGTCACCGCTGTCTTGCTAGCTTTCAAAATAAACCTTAAGACAAACTAAGACACTTTGTTGTATGTAAATACAGACCTTTGTCCGATGTTTGCCTTTTAAAGAAAGTTTGCAATACCAAAAACTTATAATCATTGTGTGTATGCCTTGATCATAAAAGTATGTCTATGTATGAGTCACGTAAGATAATTTCATGATAAATAAAAAGGCCAAGGGATATTCCGAAATGTAACATGTTTAAATGGACAAAAATACCAACAATCGGCTAGAAATGTATGTCGCGACAAACAATCAAAGGAATCAAAAATTCCTAAGTGTGAAAGTTTAACTACTGAAAGTGCGTATTTGACACCGCTATCTGATTAAACCTTTCTTTGACTATACACGTCAAAAATATTCTGTTAAGTTTTTAGTATAGGTTGTAAATTCTAAATAATGTAGATTAGTCTAAGTTTAATTTTTGTTCAAAGTTTTAACTTTAATTTATTTTAATTTTAATTTTATTTTTATTTTTATTTTTAGTTTATTTTATTTTATATTTACTTAGGAAAAAGGTCAAAATTACTGAGGGAGCATTCCTAGTTGAATAAAATAAACATTGCGTGAAAATCTTGTGCTTAGGGTAAAAGATTTGGCATAGTTTATTTCGTTACTCGAAAAGGTTGAAAAGGTTGAAAAAGTTGAATTTATTTCAAAAATTTTCGAAATTTTCAAAAGTTTCAGATTGAATTCGAGTCTAAGCCAAACTCGAATGTGGCAGGGCCTCGAGTTTGTCAGTAAATTTGAGAATGGCAACAAACTCGAAGGTTGTTGGTATAAATAGGTCAACAGTGATGGTCATAAATCACCTACCTTCGATATTGATCCTTCGAGTTTATCTGAGCGATTTCGAATCTGTTCCTCGAGTTTACCGTTTTCGAGATTCTTACTATTTGTCGAGTTTCTGTTGGTTTGGGTTCGATTCTACTAGTAAATCTAGGTATAATCAAGTGATTTATACAAGATTTAGGTGGTTTTATACTTCATTTAAGCCAAAATTGTCAGATTTTGAAGTTTTATTGGTAGAAAGTTTGTTTTTCAAAATTACAAACTTTGAACCGGTGAAAAGTCAAATTGATTGCAAATATCATTGATTAGAACCTAGTAGGACTAATAGATGTGATTTTCTAAGTCTAACATGGTTAAAATCTTGGATTTCTGTGATGAAAGTGACCGACAGTTTCGAGTTTGTTCATGGTCTCGAGTTTGATCGGGGTCTCGAGTTTGTCACTAAACTCGAATGACCCACTAAACTCGAATGAATGGTTCTTCGAATCTGTTGTTCGATTTTGACATTATATTTGAATTATTTAATTAAAATTTCAATTAAGCTTGTAGAAATTCATAAGTGTTGGATTTTGTCCTTATACAAGTTCAAAATAAACAAATTTGAATTTACACAAGTTTATTGCTTTTTAATAATTCTAATATTTTATTTGCTATATTGTGCAGACATGGCTGACAGAATTTTTTTTCCGAAGCATAACATGGTCATTTCTTCTGACCATGCTATTCCAGAGGCGCAAGCCTTCCGCCAGATGGTGGATTTTTTGGTGGGATCAAGGATTTCGTACGCGCTATCTCACAATATTCAAATTGTTATCCCTTACGTGCGTCAGTTTTATTATCACCTGCAAGTGGATTGTACTATTACTCCAACAGTTTTGAGGACAAGGATTGCTGGTCATCCTTTGGTATTTTCAGCTGACATGCTACGCCAAGTGCTACAGCTAGGCACTCAAGAGCAAGAGGATGGGCCAATTGACTTTCCGTTGTCAATCAGGCAGGCCGCATTTGTCAGAATGGGGTATAGTCTGGATGTCACGAAGTCGTCTTACATGAAAAGTGGGCTTATCGGACAATTGAGATATTTGGCGCATGTCTTCATGGTATGTTTTGCGGCAAAGAAGGCCGGTTTTGATTATATTGTATCAAAGATCCAGTCGGGGATGATTGCGTTAGTCTACAATCAAAAATTCAGCTTTACGGAAATGTTCTTTTCTGAGTTCGTTCATCAAATAACAGCTCCAGAAAGAGAAAGATTTTTGTTATATCCACGCTTCGTGATGATGCTAATCAGGCACGTCTTGCCAAATCTGCCACAGCTCAATGAAATTCAGAGTGTTGCGGTCATCGACAAAAGAATATTTGCTGATTGCTCCTCTCATCGAGGAAGATTAGCCATTCCAGTGGAGGGACCATTGTTTGGTGCTGTAATCGATCCTAATTTTGTAGTCCCTGAAGATGCCAACTGGGCAGGGGATGTGCAGGTTCCGCAGCAACAGCAATAGCAACCACAACAACAGCGTCAGCAGCAACCAAGGCCTCAACAACAACGAAGGAGGCAAAGGCCATCCGCGAGACAAATTCAGGAAGATAGGCCTTCTACAAGCCAAGCTCAAGAGCCGGAAGAGGCTGGCCCTTCAAGTGCACCATCTGTATCTGATCCGACATTACAAACGTTGGAAGAGATTTGGGCAGCAGGTCCGAATGCTGATGAGGAAATCACGGCTGAACTAGTTGGAGATCTATTGGAGCCTCCAGAAGGAGAAGTTGATATTTTTAAACAAATTGATGACTACCAATCTGAGCCACAAGGCGAAGCCATTTCTACTTCTGATTCTGAAGAAACTGAGGAGATTGAAGTTGAGGCCCCAGATACTGTAACTGCAGATCCGTCCATCCAAATAGGGACATATGGATCACATTTAGTTGTGACTGAGGAAGAGGTTAGAAGGAAAAGAGCTTCAGGGGAGTCAGATGACTCGGATTATGAAGAAGAGGAGGTAGCACCTTGGTACATCGACAAAGAGCCAAACGGCATAGGTTCATGCAGGGAGCTTCCTCGGCCTCTGCTTCTGGGCCAGAAATTCCTCAAACTCCACCTGTTCAAACAACCATTCCACCACCACCACCACCTGTTGAACCATACATCCCCTCGCCAATCATTCCAACTCCCATACAATCCATACCATCCACATCATCAACCTTCACAGAAAATCAAAGGTTTTCTGAGCTAAAAAGCAAGGTCGACTTCCAACAAGTCCAAATCTTTGGTCTGACTAAAGCTCTCGGTGAAATTCAAGCTCATAATGCAAAAATAGACAACGATAATGCTGAGTTGAAGAGATCAGTTGGAAAAATGGAGGAAGAAAATCTAGAGCTGAAGACTTTTGTTTCCAATCAAGCTGCCGAGATTCGATCAATGCGATCCCTTATTGAGCAATTATTGAAAAATCTAAAGGCTCAGGGGGAGACGAGTTGTCGGGATCAGGAGGAGCTACCAAGGGGTGGAGATGATGAAGGCGATGATCCCAGTACACCAAAAGATAATGAGCCAGTAGATTTTCCTGCTGCTCTGTATGCTCAAGTTCAGGGGGAGCCTAGTCAAGGTAGAACAGAAGGAGGAGAAGCAAGTTCCTCAAAAGTCACAGAGTCTGAGATACATGAAATGATTGAAGCATTAATGGATATCGATGAAGACCCTCTAGACTTTGGTTTTGATTTTGAAGATGAAATGGAAGACCTGGAAGAGGGGGAGTTTGTGCCTGAGGATATTGTTGATTGGCAATCTGACGATGAAGTGATAGAAGACGAGGACGATAATGTCAACGAGGTGATCATAAATTCACAACCTATCACGGAGTTGTATGTGCGCAATAAACACAATGTGATTGATATAGATGAGATCAAGATAGCCTCGGTCGAAGATTCTGAATTTGAAAGAGTAGAAAAAGAGCCTTCCAGGGCCGATTTACTGAATCTATGGTTCAAGAAGGAACAAAAGAAGGAAAAGCCGAAAATGAAGAAGAAGATGAGGGTTCCCGGTGCAGAAAATCTCTCTGGAAGCATTATAAGCTGGTTCTTTGACCGAGAACTGCAGCTGTTCATATTAAAAAGGAGAGATGGTCTACAATACCTAAGGCGAACGCTTAAAGTTTTCAATACTTTGCCGAAGGTTGAAGTGAAAGAATTGGCATGGAAAGAGCTGATAAATATTGGTGACGACCCTTATGCTGAAGTAATTGCGAGAATTATTAGGAAAGAGGGTCGGTCAAGGAAATTTGAAAGGCTCAAGCCAAGAACTGGGAAGAGAGTCGAGGACGCATCAAGAATAGATCATCATACAGGTAGACCATGGGCTAGAATGGTATACAAGCCTGTAAGATGTTTGAAGAGAGTGCCAATGAAGACGATGCCACAGGATGTTTTGAACAACATGAAGTGGTGGTACGTTGATAATGAAACTGCTGAAGCAATCATGGAGGATCAAGACGAGAAGGTCATTTTGAAGGTATATGATCCACTGCATTTGATAAATCTATCGAAGGACGACCTACAGAAGCTGAATGATCAGCCTATCTTCTTTCATGAAAGTTGGAGATCTGATGCTAGGAAGTTCCAGAAGGTAGTGAAAGTATGTATAGATGCAGGTTTATATGCAGGTAGTAGTATATATAGTTCTAGTACTTAATCAAAATATAAATAGTTAGTTAGAAGCTATCGTGAAGGGGAGTCTGTTGGTACACCTTGTGTGACGATAGCAGTCTAAGTGTACTAGCATTTTGGTTCAAGTAATATTACAAAGTATTGGGTATTAACGAGTGTTTGATATATGTGTTTATATATGTTTGATAGTTATTGATTGTATGTTTGAACTTGATGTAATGTATTACAAGAAGTTCAAACATAAAGTTCAAAGATAAATTCAAACATAAGTTAAAACATAAGTTCAAATATAAGTTTAATATGTGAAATTCGAATTTAGAATAAATTCGAATTTGTCATTTGATGAATTTCGAATTTGTAGTAAATTCGAATGAATCCTATAAGGCAGATTCGAGATTGTCAAGGGGACAAACTCGAATGGGCCTTGGGCCTGATTCGAGTTTGGCCCATGACAAACTCGAATGAGCCTCTATAATTAGGGATTAACTCGAATCATTAAGAGACTTTTTGCAGAATTCGTGTGAGATTAAGCAAAAAGGCGATCTCGAGTTTATCAGCTGATAGAGTGTTATTTCAGAGAGAATCATCTCGTAGGTGCGTTTGTCGTCGACCGTACAGCGTTGTGATAGTCTCCGTGTTCCGTGTGAGTGTGATATCCGTCAAGCCGTTAATGAGGATTCCGCACTCGTTGACGGTGTCGCGTCTAGATAGATCTGTGTAGTGCAAGACCTTACAGGCTCAACTAGCCATGAGGAGTATCTTGTGAAGAAAATGGGTGACCATCTGAATGTTGTTGTTGAGTCCTGCCACGCCTCTGCCCAAGGAATCAAACGTAAGCATGATGACCAGGATGATCCTGATCAGCATGAGGGGAAGAAATGGGCAAGGGCATTTGGAAAATCACCGATGGTATTTGATTAACCAGGTTCAACCAGTCTAAGTACTGTTATGCCACAACTGTGTGCTATCGATCTCCCTACTGAATCCTTTGAAGAAACTGAATCAGGAGCTCATCTAGCTCTAACAGTATGGGAGGATCCAAAACAATTACCAACGACATTCGAGTCTGAAGATGAAGATATTCTTACAGTTGTACCTCTGAGGATTTTTTATCCAAATGATGTCATTAATTTAGATTCTGATGAGGAGGAACAAGAGGCAAGAGAGTTACAAATTGATAATAACAGATATAGGTGAATCATAACATTAAACACAAAATCCTCTTTTATTGAAATGATTGATTTTGCTCTTCACGTGAAATACAAAGATGAAAATGGCAAAGTCTTAGAAAATTCCGACTAATTACATGATTGACCCTACACTTCTATACTTACAATTATAATTGTTTTCATCTCTATATATTTGTTCCTAACACAAATCAAGGAAGCGCTTCGAATAGAGTATGTAGGTAAAGGCATTGCACCAAAAGAGTTTGAATTTGAGTCACCTTCTAATGATCCTGCACCTATTGCAACTCCATCAACTGCAACTCCCGCATTCCCTCAACCAGTTCAATCAACTTCCTCAAGTCCAATGGCTATTCTAGTGATTCCTTAACAATACTTTTATCCAGTCGGGTCGTCTCGCATATTTTCGATATTCCAAGACATACCTAAGTTCCCGACTCCTTCCACTGCTGCCCCTGACGTACTCAAAGAAATAAAAAGGGTGCAAGCAAGAATGTCTGGAGGTGCGAGCTCCGCTCAACAACAAAAAGAGAGAGGAACGACACACCAAAAGACTGACTGCCCAGGTTCTTGACTGGGTAAGGAAGAAGGTAAGGAGTCCCTACATTGAAGAAAAATACAAGAGGATGTTCGTCAAAGAAATCAAGACCATGAGATCTGGTCCCTGGAAGGAATGGAGCAAAGAGACAGATCAGTTTATGTTGTTATGGTCGGCGCGCTAAGAAAAGGGAAAGATGATGTTAGAAACAGGTCGCCAATAGTAAGGGTAATTTCAGATAAAAGTGGAAAAGTTTCTGAGCATATTTTATCCAATATTTCCGGTTGAAAGGGAAGATAAGACATTCTCGAAATTCATCGAAGCTGACTTTGCTAATCTGTTCCTACGGGATCTGGAATTCTTATATTTGCATCTCTTGCATAATAAGAACATGAATGTTGTCACGCGCAACGCTCAGAGATCTGTTATAAAATTTTTGCGACGGAACCTTACTTTGTCCTTGATATTCGATTTCCAAATGGCATTGGAAGCTAGCGAAAGGCAAGTGAATCTGCTTGTTCCTAACCAAGACACCCCAGGACTTGAACGTTTACCGGTTTCTAAAGTCACAAATGCACCGACAGTCGGCGTGGTCAATTTGAATTCTCAAAGGCAGAAAGCTTTCATGTGTCGTGATGAGGTAGAAAAGTATTCAGATGGCACACTATACATGGTGAGGAAGATACTAATGATCAGAATTCACAACTTGAAGGAAGCTCTAATGGAGGGGGAGAGATAGTGGGAGCTGAAAGACTGTGCTGAAACTAGTCAGAGACTTTCATAAAAAATTCCAAGACAAGTTAGAGTACAGAATGACAATCAGGCGTCTCGATAGATACTTTGTTCAACGAATGCTGGTGACAAACTTAAAACCACAATCTGAACTCGGATAGCTCAAAATTAAAGCAAGAAGCACAAGTCTGAACTTAAAAGTCAAGGTTAATATTCAAGTGTGAGCCAAACTCGAACTAGAGTTTGGAAAACTCGAATCAGATATATCCATGTCCGAGTTAGCTAAACTCGGTACTAGCTAGAGTTGGTTCCCTTGAGTTTGCTGTAACATCCCGAAAATTAATCAAGCGAATATCAGGTAAATATTAAAATGTATTAGATTATATATATAATGATAATAATTATACTTATAAAAAGGTGCTAAATATATATTTATGATAGATAAGGGGGTTATATGTAAATATATTATAGTTAAAAATAGAAATGTGCATTAAATGCACACGCAATGTGAAATTCTTTGAGAGTGTCGGTAGAATGATTATCTAACAGAGAGCGTCGGTAAATGTCCGTATATGCGCAATTTACGTCGACGGTCGAAAATTTAAGTCTATAAATAGATGCACCTCATTCGAATGAAAATCGTACCAATACTCATAAATATCACTATTAAACAAAGAGTCATATTTTGAGTAATTTTCTACTTCTTTCATACGAAATTCTTATAACCGTTTCTGGACTACTGTAAGTCTCTAATCACTTTCATTTTGCGTCTATTATTCTATTCATGATGTTGAATCATTATATTTGACTCTGTGATGCTTATATGATTTGTGTTATAATTCAGTAATTCTTAGGATATTGGAATTGTGACGCTATTTATAAATTTAAAGTTACATATATTTAGAATATGCATAATAGTTGTTGCTATAACTTCGTGAATATCAACATAATGATATTGGTAATATTATAAAAAAAATAATATAGCCTTTTGAGACGGCAACATAATGACGCCAAAATGGCGAAGCCCTGAGATGGCACGAAGGATACTTCTGTGTGATTTATCTGGGTAATAATATATCAGTAAATTTTATAACGATAAAGGATGGAAAGCTTTTATGAAAATAACAGTATTTAATTTCATTCACAAACATACTCATTTAACTTTGGTATGTAATGAAGAAATCAATATCCATTGTATCATGATTTCTTCACATCCTTCAGTTGCAGGCCGCTGTATTATTTTTACGAAAAATATATTTTTACAAAAATGTTATTTTTATACATTTTCTTACCGGTTATAAATTAT
Organism: Centrapalus pauciflorus; assembly: GCA_020465985.1. NCBI lineage: Eukaryota > Viridiplantae > Streptophyta > Magnoliopsida > Asterales > Asteraceae > Centrapalus > Centrapalus pauciflorus. Next base: position 121,178 of record JAANYP010007331.1, on the reverse strand, counting down.
TTTTGAAACACCTTATTCCACCCTAGGTGATTAGTATTTGCTGGGCGTTGTCGCTCATCCTTACATTTTTATACGTAGGTACTGAGAAATGAACCTCTAATGGCAAAGGAAAAGAGAAAATTTATGATTAATTTGTCAATATTTTAATATATGTATCATGTATTTCCATTGAAGAAGTTGTACTAAAACATTGTTGGAGGATAATAGTTGTTATGTTCTTTCACCACGAGTCGATCCATTGTATGATGAATTTGACTCCGCCCCACGTACCATGCTATATAAGATTTTGTTATAGTATGGAAAGTGCGGGGTGTCACATGTGGTATCAGAGAATTTAGTTTAAGAGATATAGGTATCAAAATTAGAGCCTAAACTTAAAATTCTAAATCAAACATACGATAGGAAATAGAAAAACTTCAATAATAAGTTCGCCACAAAATAATTTCATGGCATTATTACATTACATAATTATTACAGTATTAAAGTCAGTACCACTCCATAGCCATGGATATGGGAAGTAGTACCATAATGATGGTAGCAAGAAAATAAAATGGTGGTCGCTCATCAGATTCAAGAAGTGAATGCAGATAGATCATCATCGGGATGATTATGATTGCAAAGAAAGGAATGAATTTAACCATCTTATAATTTATGGGAGAAAGTAATAGTAATGTTGGAATAGAGAAAATTTTAGAGATAGTGTAAAAAAGTGGTAAGATTGTGATGAATTTATAGAAGAGGGGAAGAGATATAGTTGTTGAACGGCTATATTCTTAACCGTTAATGGGTCAAAGAAAATGGTTAAAAATGTAATTTTTGAAGGTAAATTTCGTGGAAAAAAATTGTAATAATAAATAAACAAATATTTTTACGATTTTAAGCAAAGATAAAAATATTCATATTACAGATGGAAAAATAGTAAGGATTCGTCTAAAGGAGAAACAGCAAATGCTGGGTGGTTGGAAGAAACACTCGATAACTTTCAAGAACCACAACCGTTAGGAGACCCCATAAATAATAATACGCCTATGGAGGAAGACCCGGAGGAAGATCCGGAGAAGAATATCCGGAGGAAGACCCTGAAGAAAATATGGTGGAAGATCCCGAAGAAGACCCAAAAGAAGAACCAGAAGAAAACCCTGAAGAGAATCCTGAAGAAGATGCCCCAGAAGGAAACGAAGAAGAAAACCTCAAAAATCTTATGCAAGATGCCCAATTTGTAGATCTCGAAATAGAGATTGAAGAAGATGACGAGGAACCTCCTAAGAATTTCCAAGTGCCTTTTCCGTGGGAAGCAGAAAATTGGGATGCCCCTGTCTTAGCACCACCAGCATCTCTAGAAGAAAATGAAGAGCATGAACCAGAAGTAGGACTAACGGATGACGAAACAACCATCGGAACTAGAACCTTGAGTCTCCCGGAATTCAATTCAATGGTAGAACATCGGACAGAGCAAATAGATGCCTTAATTAAAGAGAATGATCATTCACACGAAGAGATAATCATTCTCCGACACGAGCTACAAGAAGTTAGACAACAATTACAGGCAGATTGAGCAAGGGCAAATGCTTTAGATATAGACAATGCAAGCCTAAGGATGATGTTATATGGACAACAACCAATACGACATCAGCCGCCACCTTCTGGACCTAGCGGAGTATCATCTCCCAATATAAGACAATGAAAGTGTTATTTACTTTTCAATGAATAAAAAAATTCACTATATGAAGAATAAACAATTGAAAAATAAAATTTCTAGTTAATATAACTATTGTGATCAAGTATATAATGCTCAATTTGACTATAATGATTACTAACTTAGAATATGAAGTTAAAGTATTCTAATATAAAAAAAATTCAGACAATGGCACCGTCTAGAAGAGAGGAGTCTCCTGAACCAATCCCTATGATCACCCCACCAGCAGCAGGCCGAAGGGGCAGACCAAGGACCAGGCCTCAGGTCACTAACAACGAATCAGAACCAAACCTATCCCAAGAATTTGCTCGGATGCTACGGGCTGTCGTATCCGGTATACTAGAAGAGCAAGGGTATCGTCAAAGACCCAATAATTCTACGGGAGAAAGAGAGTGCACATACAAAGTATTTGTAAGTGTTAACCCTCCAGAATTTAATGGTGAAGTTGATCCAGTTAAATCAACTAACTGGATAAAAGTGATGGAGAACATCTTTCGCATAAGCAGGTGTGGGGATAATAGGAAAGTGGTTTATGCCACCATGATGTTGCGGGGAACACTCATCCATTGGTGGGAAATGTTAATGGAAACTATTGGTATGGGAGACATAGAAAATGTCACGTGGGAAGAATTCAAGAGGTACTTTCTTGATGAATATTGTTCTCAAGGTCTGCTAGATGCTCTTGAAGAACAATTTCTGAACCTGAAACAAGGCACTCAAACTGTTACGGAGTATGCCAATAAATTCACTGAAATGTCTCGCTTTGCTACCTACCTTGTAGCCACTGAAATGCTAAAAGCAAAAAGGTTTGTTGTTGGGTTAAAAACCACCATCAAGGAGCCGACAGCAATAACTCAACCAAGAACTTATCGTGAAGCAGTAGAAGCAGCATTGGTGGCAGAGAGAGAGTATGGAAGAAAGAGAGAAGAAGGACGGCTTGACAAGAGGAAATGGGAGGAAGAGAAACCACGTCTTACAGAAAACAAGAAGTTTAAAGGAAAGACTCATGAGAACAATGCATTTCGATCCCATAATGCAGGTTCGGGTAACCGATACAGCATTGACAGAAAAGGAAAAGCTTGTGCTAATTGCGGGAAGTTTCATGGTGACAAGCCATGTTTGGCAAATACAGGTGCTTGTTTTACATGTGGAAGAATGGGTCATAAAACCCGCGACTATCTTGTGAAAAATCGTAGGTGTTTTATTTGTCAAGATCCTAACCATGTAGCACCTGACTGTCCCCAACGAACTGACACAAAAGGAGGAGCAACAAAGAAAACACCTACAGGGACCACCACTGTAAAAGAAAATCGAACGACAAACAAGACCACTGGAAGGGCATTTCAGATGACTGCACAGAAGACTAGAGAAATCAATGATGTTGTCTCTGGTACACTCATAATCAAACCAGCTTACGCTAAAGTATTGTTCAATTCGGGCGTATCTAGATCATTCATATCCCATCGTTTATGTGGGACATTATATTTACCTGTTGTGCATATGAACATAGGGATATAAGTAGAAATAGCCAACAATGAACAAATATACTTGAATAAATGGTATCCTAACTGTGACATAGAAGTCGAGGGGAATAAGTTACCTATTGACCTAATTCCAATGTCATTAGGAGAATTTGATATTATCATTGGCATGGATTGGATATCCAAAAATAATGCATCAATTCTTTGCAAGACCAAATCTGTTAAATTATACACACCGGAAGGAAAATAAATAATTTTTCGGGGAGAACAAAATCTATCGTCATCTATTTTTCGAACCTCTTTCAAGCCCGGAAATGCCTTCATAAAGGATGCATGGCTTACTTGGCTCATGTTACTGAGAAAGGAAAGAAATGCTCAAATCTCAATGACATTCATGTTGTTCGAGATTTTCCGGAAGTGTTTCCTGAAGATTTACCTGGGATACCTTCCGATCGGCAAGTGGAGTTCGCCATTGATTTAGTACCTGAAACAACTCCTATATCCAAAGCCCCATATCGATTGGCCTCTATGGAAATGAACGAATTGATGAACCAACTCCAGAAGCTATTAGATAAAGGATTCATTAGGCCAAGTGTCTTACCTTGGAGAGCTCCAGTGCTATTCGTGAAGAAGAATGATGGGTCAATGAGGTTGTGCATCGATTATAGGGAGTTGAAGTCACTATAAAAAACAAGTACCCACTCCCAAGAATTGATTATCTTTTTGACCAACTTCAAGGAGCTAGTCATTTTTCAAAGATTGATCTAAGGTCAGGTATCATCAATTGAAAGTCAAATAATCTGATATACCAAAAACGGCATTTAGGACAAGGTATGAACATTATGAATTTTTAGTTATGCCGTTTGGTTTGACCAATGCACCTGCAGCTTTTATGGACTTGATGAACCGCGTCTGTAAACCTTATTTGGATAAGTTTGTGATCGTCTTTATAGATGATATTCTCATTTATTCCAAATCTAAAGAATAACATTCCCGGCATCTCTGGATAATATTGGAACTTTTGAAGAAAGAGAAACTTTATGCAAAGTTCTCAAATTGTGAATTTTGGTTTAAAGAGGTGCAATTTTTGGGACATGTAGTAAGTCATGAATGTATTAAAGTTGAACCTGAAAAGGGAGAAGCAATAACCAAATGGGAAAAACCACGAACTCCAACAGAAGTTCGTAGTTTTCTAGGTTTGGCAGGTTACCATAGAAGATTCATACAAGACTTCTCCAAGATTGGCGCGCCGCTTACAACATTAACACGAAAGAGTGCTAAGTATGAATGGAATGAAGCAAGAGAGGAAGCATTTCAGATGTTAAAGAAGAAGTTAGTGAGTGCACCTATTTTGTCTCTACCGGAAGGAAGATGTGGATTTGTTGTGCATAGTGATACATCCCTAAATGGATTAGGATGTGTTTTGATGCAACATGGCAAAGTGATAGCTTATGCATCCGGACAACTCAAAGTACATGAGAGAAAGTACCCAACACATGACCTAGAGTTGGCAGCTGTGGTTCGCATTAAAGTTATGGCGTCACTATTTGTACGGAGAAAAATGTGAAATTTATACAAACCACAAAAGCTCGAAATACATATTCACTCAGAAGGAATTGAATATGAGACAAAGGAGATGGTTGGAATTACTAAAAGACTACGACTCTGAAATATTATACCATCCAGGAAAAGCTAATGTAGTAGCTGATGCATTAAGTCGAACGACAAGTGGAAGAGCTACAATGATCAAGTTGTGTGTCATGGAAGTACGTCTTGATTTCCTAGATCAAGTCAAAAGGAAACAACAGGAAGTCCTCTAGGAAAGTAAGCAATGGGCAGCAAGAATAAAATGGTATGAGAAGCAACTAACCATGGACGGGAGAGGGATATTATGCTTCGAGGAAGAGTTTGGAATCTATCAATAGGAGGACTACGAAATCATGTATTGGCTGAAGCGCACAATACAAGGTATTCAGTACATCCGGACAGTGTGAAAATGTATAGAGATTTGAAAACTAACTATTGGTGGCCAGCAATGAAAAGATATAATGGAAATTGGGTAGAAAAATGTTTAACTTGTCAACAGGTTAAAGTTGAATATCAAAAGCCTTATGGAGACTTACAACCGCTCAAAATTCCAGAATGGAAATGGGATCACATCACAATGGACTTTGTGACTAAGCTTCTGAAAACCCAAAAAAGACATGATGTCATATGGGTGATTGTTGACCGTCTAACAAATCAGCCCACTTTTTACCCATTAAAGAGACCTTTCCATTAGACAAAGCTAGCACGGCTATACATAACGGAGATTGTATCCTTACATGGAGTACCAGTATCTATAGTGTCAGATCGTGACAGTCGATTCACCTCAAAGTTCTGGAGGAGTTTTTAACGAGAGTTAGACACCCATATAAAAATGAGCACTGTTTACCATCCTCAAACAGATGGACAAATTGCGAACTTGCATAATAGATTTTGGAGGGAATTGGGATGAACATCTGTCATTAGTTGAATCCGCTTATAACAATAGTTACCATTCCAGCATACAAGCAGCACCATATGAAGCATTATATGGACGAAAGTGTCGGACACCATTGTGTTGGTATGAGGTTGGAGAAAGAAAACAATTGGGTCCAGAGTTAATACAAGAAATAGCAACCAAGGAAGACCAAATTAGAGAACGTTTGAAAACGGCTCAGAGTCGTCAAAAGAGTTATGCTGACAAGAAAAGAAGAATAGTAGTGTTCCACCCAGGCGATCGCGTTTTCTTGAAGGTATCCCCTTGGAAAGGAATTGTAAGATTTAGAAAAAGATGGAAGCTCAGTCCTAGATTTATTGGGTCATTTGCAATCATGGAACAAATTGGCAATGTAGCTTATCATCTAGATTTACCCCCAGAACTAGGAAACCTGCATAATGCGTTTCACGTGTCGAATCTTCGTAAGTGTTTATCCGATGAAGAGAAAAAGGTTACATATAAAGATGTACAAGTAAACGAAAAGCTAGCATACGTGGAAGAACCTGAAGTCATCCTTGATAGAAAGATCAAAGTGTTACGAAACAGAGAAATTCCTATTGTAAAAGTCCAGTGGAAGCATCATAAACGGTCAGAAGCCACTTGGGAACCAGAAACTGACATGAATAAACGTTATCCAAATTTGTTCAAAATCTAAATTTCGAGGACGGAATTTTCTTATGGGGGACATGATGTAACATCCCGAAAATTCATCGAGCGAATATCATGTAAATATTAAAATGTATCGGATTATATATATAATGATAATAATTATAATTATAAAAAGGTGTTACATATATATTTATGATAGACTAGGGGGTTATATGTAAATATATGATAGATTAGGGGTTAAAAATAGAAATGTGCATTTAATGCACATGCAATGTGAAATTCTTTGAGAGTGTCGGTAGAATGATTATCTGACAGAGAGCGTCGGCAAGTGTTCGTATATGCGCAATTTACGTCGACGGTCGAAAATTTTAGTCTATAAATAGGCGCACCTCATTCGAATGAAAATCGTAACAATACTCATAAATATCATTTTAGTAATTTTCTAGTTCTTTCTTACGAAATTCTTATAACCGTTTCTGGAAGTTTCTAATCACTTCCACTTTGCGCTTATTATTCTATTCATGATGCTGAATCATTATATTTGACTCTGTGATTTTTATATGATTTGCGTTATGATTCAGTAATTCTTATGATATTGGAACTGTGACGTTATTTATAAATTTACAGTACATATTTTTAGAATATGCATAATAGTTGTTGGTATGACTTCGTGAATATCAACGTAATGATACTGGTAATAATATAAAAAAAATGATATAGCCTTTTGAGACAACAACATAATGACGCCAAAATGGAGAAGCCTTTTGAGATGGCACGAATGATACTTTTCTGTGATTTATCTGGGTAATAATATACCAGTAAATTTTATAACGATAAAGAATGGAAAACTTTTATGAAAATTACAATATTTAATTTCATTCACAAGCATACTCATTTAACTCTGGTATGAAATGAAGATTTCAATATTCATTGTATCATGATTTCTTCACAGCAGGCCGCTGCATTATTTTTACGAAAAATATATTTTTACAAAAATGTTATGTTTATATATTTTCTTACCAGTTATAAATTATTTTTGAAACACATTACTCCACCCCAGGTGATTAGTACTTGTTGGGCGTTGTCGCTCATCCTTACATTTTTATACTCAGGTACTGAGGAAGAAATCTCTAATGGCAAATGAAAAGAGAAAATTTATGATTAATTTGTCAATTTTTTTAATTCCTGAATTATGTATCATGTATTTTCATTGAATAAGTTCTACTAAAACACTGTTAGAGAATAATAGTTGTTATGTTTTTTTTTCACGAGTCGATCCATTGTATGATGAATTTGACTCTGTCTCCCATACCATGTTATATAAGTTATTGTTATAGTATGAAAAGTGAGTGGTGTCACATTTGCCAAACTTGAGAATTATTTAATGGTTTCTAACACATACAATACACATGTTTACAAGTTAAAATCACAAAAACATATGAGTACACATTTGGTAGGGATAATTGCGCAAAAAACCACAAACTTGTCAGCTTTTTGTGATTTTTAGTTAGTTTGGGGTTTTCTATGCAACTAAAAATGATTTGGGGTTTTAATCACAAAAGGCTGACAAGTTTGTGGTTTTTGGCGCAATAATCCCTATTTGGTATTGTCAAATACAGATAAATAAACATATCAGACATAACTTAATGCGTCAAAGCCAGATAGAAGTTAGAACTATCAAATACACATAAATAAGCATATCAAACAATTTTATATAAACTTAAATTTGAACCATCTCTCGCTATACTTTCATAGGGAAGAGTATGGGCACCCTGTGGACTCTGAATTTTATTGGTTAAGAGGTGTTGGAATAGAAAAATAAGTATACCGTTGATTTTATTAAAATAGAAAGATGGAGGTTGTAAAGAATGAAAATTTGATATGATGATGACGTGATTAGAAATTTAGAATAGTAGAATTTTCGAAAGATGAGCATACTCCTAATCTCAGAATTACCTTTGCAAAACACATTATTATTAAAAAAATGTTGAATCAAAACACTCATTTTTGACTTGTTTAATGATCCAAACTTACTTGTACAACTACGTCTATACCACAATCCCATTTTTTCACAACTTCACATTATTTTTTTCCTCCAGTCTTCCATCTTTCTATACCACTCAAACCATTATAGTTATCATCTTTCTATCCACCATCCTAACATTTTATTTATTTTAAGAAAACTTACAGAGAGAGAAAGAGAGAGATAAAGGGGGCGAGTTGGTACCATGAGACGGCACCATGATGCCAATTTCGTCGATTTGAGCGGCACCAAAATCTGAGGGGAGGTACCGATGCACACATGGCACCCTGGTATCGTGGCAGACCCGCTCTAAGAATATCGTCATGATGCGTTTCTCAAATGTTGATGCTAAATGAGCACACGACATTTGTCGTGTCTACACAATTCCAAAGCATAATGTTCTCAAGTGATCAAAGTTGAAAAGCATTTCATCGATTATATGCAATGTTTTGAGGACTAGACCAGGTATTGAACTAGCCTTATCATTCATCATTCGATAGTTCAACTGGCCACATGGACAAGTTTCAAAATAGGCCAAGGTTATATCCAATACATATAAATACATAAGCTGAAAGTCTACAACACCATAAAAATATAAATATAAATAAGAAAGATGATGACCAAAAATGATTAACTAGTTTAGATACACCAACTGAACTAGTGAACTACCGACATGGCCAGTTCCCAATTTAAGCAGTCTCATTTTCAAAAACACAGCCTATGTCATGCTAACCAGCTAACTTAAAGCAACAAAACCACTCAGGTGTCGTTTAGCTATTGGGTTATCGGATTTCAAAGTATTCCATATGATTTGGTTTTGCAGTCAGAAGGATTTTAAAATCCAACAAACGAGGGATTTCACTTTTTCCGCTTAAACAAAAAAAATCCCACAAAAACTATATCCTGTTAAATCCAATAAAACAAACATCACCTCAATATTTTTGGTTTATAACTTATAAGTTATACCACTCTGAAAACTTCGTTTTAATGAGTATGATTCAGCTGAACCATAAATGGGCTTAAAAATCATGCTGCATGATTAAAAGTGTGCATAAAAAGGTTAATCAATAGTAGGTTGGGAGATGATTCGTATCCTGTAAAAGAAATTCCATTTACGACATGGTTACGAAAAAGGTGAATCAAAACTTCAATACTGGTTCAACTTTTTGAGTCTCAACCAACGCATATGGAAATGGTTTGCACAAAAATGGAACACAAAGCCACATTTCCTACTTGTAACAAATTGAAAAGATACCAAAATTGTTAATGCCCTTGAGTTCTTCGAATGCTAGCCGTCCGTAATGTCTTCCTCACTTCCCTCGGCTTCTCCAGAATCGTCTTCTTTGTCCTGCTCGTCATTTCCCGGAGCTTCCTCTTTGCTATTTCCTGCAATAAACAAAATTGAAAAGTGTGTTTATTTATGAATTCCCTCTATCCCATGAGAATGCCAACAAATTCCATTTTGAAATGTCAAACATAGGCTGCAATTAAAGGGGCCTGCAACACCAACTAAGGGTATGTTTGGCGCGACTACCTGGAGCTTTGAGCTGGAGCTGTGAGCTGAAGTTTTTAGTAGCTGAAGCTTTTTGGAGCTATAACTTTTTAAAAGAGATGACGCTTCTTGTTTTTTATAAATTTGTTAAGAGTAGTTGTAGCTATACCTTTTAATTAAAAATTATAGTTTATGATTATTTAGAGGGTCAAAAAGTAATTTTGTTTAACTAAAAGCTCAAGCTTGTTTTAAAAGCTATTTTAAGTAGTTTCTCATGGAAGAGTTTTTGAGAGCTTTCAAATCCGAATCAAAAGCTTAAGCTCCTATCAACCAAACAGAGCTTTTGAGCTTTAGCTTTCAAAAGTCAAAAGATCTCTCAAAAGCTCCTTGCCAAACAATATAAAGTAATACATCACAAATGTCATATGTTTGGAGTTTTTAGTTACATGTGAACGTAAACCTACATTCATCTTTTATCATTAATAGTAATGTACTTGGTTATACCATTCAAAGCAATGTACTTTCACATTTTATTATTTATATCAATGTACTTGGTTTTACCATCTAAGCAATGTACTTTCACATTTTACTGTTTATAACAACATACTTTTACCTTTATACCATTAAAAACAAACATAATTATGAATTAAATGTGTAACACAATAACCTACTTCACCTTCTTTCAAATCATATCAACATTTTTTTTAATGTTTTAGACTTGCACATTGCATACATGTGGAATTTCATAATTATATTGCTTTTAGCAATAAACTATAATGCATCTTGCTGCAATATAAGGTTAAAAAAAAAAAAAAAAGAATTGATTATGTGATACCAATTACTTAAAATCACAACAATTATTCGTAATACAGCAAATTGTAGAAAAGTGTGTTTAGATGCACCTTAATTTGTACAACATACTTTCACATCATTACCATTATAGAACCGTATTTCAATGTTTTCACTGTTCACACTTCACAGCACATCATACTATTTGGATCAAGTACAGTAAAAAACCTACTTTTAGACCAAGTATCTCATTTTATGCAAATAACTCCTATTTATATTCTGGAATGGGAATAATAGTCTAAAAAAGAATGGGAACAGAAACATGTATTTTGGCTTGGAAGGGAAACATTACCATATTCGCTAAAAATTACGGTGCCCGAACATAATCCATCCTCAATCTTGATAAGCTGAAGAGTCATTCTAGGTCCGATCTCTTGAAGCTTTACAGCACTTTTAGTAGAAGCTTTATTAACTCTGCCGATATCACTTGCCAAGCTCACAGTTGCCGCGTCCTCATCTCCTTCACTTTCTGATCCGTAACCTGCCCTTTTTACATCAAGGAAACACACATCAAAAAGAATTATCACCAAAAAAAATTATAAACATACAATAAAAAAATCAAATGCATCAATATGCTTTTCATTTGCTAGTTTCTCAAATCTCACTCAACTTAATATTAACAAATAATTTCCGTCTGTATTTTAAATTTTGCAACATGAATTTATTTAATTTTCCAATGTTGTTATTCACATATATTTTCAAGCATATCTACAAGGAAAAAGTGTCATGCTCATTTATCATATATAAAGGTGTCAAAATACGTTTGGGTCAAAATAGGTTGGGGCCAGATTGGGGCAACCACTTGATAAAATGATTTACAATGTTGTAAGCCTTCGATACAAGTTTGATAACTAACTCTGACAGTCTGACCCGGTTAAGCTGTTTGACCTCCCATTTTATTTCTAGATGTTTTTTAATATATACCTGTTTTTACCTGGTATCAATAAAATAAAACACATATCGAGCCATTAATCTGTTATCACATACTTTGTTACAAAGTCGCTCACATCCTGAAGACTTCTCAGATCAGGCACTTGATGGTTCTGCACAAACTTTCTGATTCTACGTGAGACACCAACTGGTTGCAGTCTGATAGAATAATGCCGAAAATCGATAAGCTTTGTCTCCTTGTTGTAATTAAGCAACACAATTCTCTGGCACGATGAAAGTTTAACCTGCAATGCATGTAACAATATGAGAAGTGTTGAGTTTATATGTAGGCTTCGTGGGAAGGCAGCATGCCTTGTAATCTTTTGTCCAACATTGAAGTCATTGATAGATAGTTTTATTTATCATCCCACATTGGTGATTAGATAGAACATTAGCCAAATCCTATCTCTATATATATTGAAGCCTTGTACTTGTAATTTATTATCACTAAATATAAACCCTAGTTGCCCCCGGGGGGACGTAGGTCAGTTTAGACCAAACCACGTAATACTTGTGTCGTTTATTTGTGATTGTGTTTGTGTGATTAACCCCAACTAGTGGTATCAGAGACAGGTGCTTTTGTTTGGTTAATCAGATCACAAACCCTAGCAGCCGCCATCACAAAACCCTAGCCGTCAAAAACCCTAAAGCCTTCCTGCCGCGGTTGACCAGCCACCTGCCGCTGCCGCCGGCGGCGGCCAGTTTTTCAGGGTAGTTTATTTGCTATCTTTTTTTTGGCTGCTGCTCGTTTCTTTCTGTTTTTTGGGGGTTTTGCCAATCTGTTGCTGCTGTCCTGAAATTTTCTGCAATCTTTTGTTGTGCTGTTTTCATAATAAGAATTAAAAAAAAATCATCGCTGTCCGTTACTTGATTAATTGCAGAAAAACCCTAGTATGTGCAAAGTTGTGAAAGGCTCAAAACGCATCGAAGCGCAAAGGGGTCCCTGGGGCCTAGGCGCAAGACGAGGCGCGGGCCTCATAAAGGCGAGGCATAACAAAATTAAAATTTTTTTAAAAATTATATGTATGAGTCCTAGACTCCTAGTTGCCTAAAACAACTTAAATATAACATTAAAACAATCATAATACCAAACAAAACCATGTTCCATACATAGATACAAACATATGAAGTTACCATTTAGTACTTAACTACTTACTAACATAGTTCAAGGTCATCAAAGATTCAAAGTGTTCAAGAAGAAGTCAATGAAGCCTGAAAACTAGAGAAAAAGTAGTTTAAGGATGAACCAATTGAAGTCTATAAGTCGATTTTTGTCAAGAAGTTTATTTGTATGTTTTTGAAGAACTAATGATCATAGGGATTTTAATTAATTGTTTTTGTCTACTACCAGATCTGAATAATTGAAAATATAGCCCCCTAAAACAAAAGGCCGACTAAAAACACGACAAAAACCAATTAATAGGAGCCCATATACATGAGCCTAGGCTTACCTGAGCCTTGAGAGTTGAGACCTAGGCACTTCGCCTCGGTGAGCCTCTGCTATGTGTGTAGCCTTGTTAGTAAAAAAGCCAAGGTTGTAGAAGTCGCTAGGCGGTAGTCGGCCGGCCGGCAGGGGACTAGCGATTAATTGGCTAGGCGGTGATTAATCGTGGAGTAGTCGGATTGGAGTTTTTAGTGTGTAAATTTCGAAAGTATACATGTAACATGTAAAAAATACTAGGATATTAATACAGATTAGTTAAAACAACGATCAAGTACTAATTGATATTATTTTATAGTTAAAACTCAAGGTTAATCATTTAAAAATTATAAGATATCAACCTAAATTTAATTAATTTATATATATATATATATATATATATATATATATATATATATATATATATATATATATATATATATATATATATATATATATATATATATATATATATATATATATATATATATATATATATATAGATTGAGGTTCAATTGAAAACTTTTATGCATCTAAGAACCTCTAGGAACTTTTGTGCATCTTATGATCTTTCAAGGGTGCATTAAGGGCATTTAGGAAATAATTAATTAATTTTTTAAAATGGTTAAAAGATAATTAGGGGATTTAAAATAGGTAACTAAATCATCACATTAAACAAATTCCATATTTATCCTCCCCCTTTCTCTCTCCTTTCTCCCTCTCTATTTCATCTCATCTCTCCCTTTCTCTAGGCCTAACCACCACCACCATCTCCGGTGATGAACATGAAAATGAACATGATGATGTATTGTTTCGAATCCGGATAAAGATTCATGTTTAGAATTAAAGATGATGTATGGTCGGGAATGTCCAAAGTCGAATGAACATGATGATGTTTAGTTTTAAATCCGGATGAACACGAAGATGAACGATGATGCATGACAACCAATGATGAACATGATGAACGATGCATAACAACGACAACTCGATGCATAGATAGTTGATGAACGTCGATAAATGATGAACATGGTTGATGAACGATAGAACATGATGATGATGAACGATGATGATGCATAACAGCAGCAACACGATGCATAGATGAACGATGAACACGATGATGATTAACAGTGATGCATCAAGAATTTGCATAGATTTTGTATAGATAAATTCGAGTTGCATCACGAATTGAACGATGAACATGAAATGCACCGACATCTCTATCATCTTTTTTTAAATTTGTGTAGATTTTGCTAAATTTGGAAGTGTATTAATTGAATTTATTTAGCATTTATTATATAATTAGTTGTTAGAATATTAAATTTAATATAAAACTAAAATTAATTCGAATAAATATATATTTTTCCCGATACTACCCAAAATACCCTCCCTCATTTGATCTTGAATGCACTAGATGCATAAAGCTCTTTTGCCATTTAATCTAAACCATAAAATCTTTCGAGGGTTCTTTTGTACCTCAATACACAAAAGTTCTCAACCGAACCTCCCTATATATATATATATATATATATATATATATATATATATATATATATATATATATATATATATATATATATATAGATAGATTGGGGTTCGATTGAGAACTTTTGTGCATCGAGGCACTATTGAGAACTTTTGTGCATCGAACTATCTCCCAATGGTGCACAAAGGGCATTTAGGGATATTAAATGTATGCAAATTATTTTTGAATTTAAATGTTTTTAAGATAATTAATAGCTAAATTTGGTATGAAAATCACCATTAACTTCTTTCCTAAAACCACTCCCTCTTTCTCTCTATCTCTCTCTCTCTCTCCTCTCTCTTAGCCCCATCTTGATTTTGGAAGAGATGAACGATATGCATGATTTATGTTTGTATGAACGATTCATGTTTGTATTATGATGTATTTTGATTTTGGAAGAGATGAACGATATGCATGATTTATTTTTGAAAGAGATGAACGATATGCATGAAGAGATGAACGATATGCATGTATTTTGATGTATTTTGAATTTGTATTATTTTTGTTAATTTTGGAAGTGTAATAATTAATTAAGGATTGCATAATTCCTGTTTTACCCCTCCGAGAATTTCATTATGTGCACTTGATGCATACAACTTTCTATTTAATTACCCTTTTGCCATTTGATCTAACCCACACATTCTTTTCATCCAAGGGCCAGTGGAGGTTCTTTTGTGCCTCGATGCACAAAAGTTCTCAATGGAACCTCCCTCTATATATATATAACCGAGTATTAAAGGATTTTTTATTATAATTTAATATTATAAAATAAATGATTATTAAAAAATTTTGATAGCTTCTCGCAATCTGCTTTCTAAAATAAATCGACCGCTTCTCCTTTCTTTGTTAAATAAAGAATCTTTTATAGGGTTTTTTTAAAATGACCTTCACGCTTTCCTTCCTTCTCAGCCACTCTCCATTTTCCTTCCTTCCCCGTCGTTGCTCTCTCTCCGGCCGGCCGCCGTTGCTTCGTTCGTTGGTCTCCCTCTCGATAATGTAAGGTTATATATCTCTCTCTTGCATCTTCTTCATCACCGTTCTATGCTCAAGGCAGATTTTGATGTCAATTTCGACCGGCTGGATCCGCCTAGGTCCATCTTTGACCGCCTTTGAATGCCACCGCCTAATTAGTCCGATCAAGTCCAAGTCGTAGCGGTGGCATTCTGATTCCCGCCTAGTCGCCGATTTTTGCAACCTTGAAAAAAGCCCCGTGAATTGAGCCTTATGCGCCTCAAAGCCTGGGGCGCCTGAGGCGCGCTTTTCACAACTAATAGTACGTTGTTGCTATTGTTTTGCAAAAAGCCCTAGCCGTTTAGAATTATGTTTTGGGCAAAAATCCCTATCGTTGTTTAGTTTGTGGCTTAGTCACATAGATCGCTCCTCCAGCCACGATCGCGCGTTCCCAAACGCGGTACAAACGCGTTTCAATCGCCTCTAGGATCGCGTTTTAGCCCCCTGTCCAGATAGATTCGTTCCAATCGATCTTCAATTCGTTAATGGGAACGCGATTTAGACGATTGGAACGATTTTTTTTGGAGAGGGTTAAAGTAAACGAAATAAAACGTTTCCGGAATTTGGACTCCTCGATTCTGGACGAAATTGGAACGTTTCTGAAATTTGAACTCCTCCATTCACTCTTCTCACTCCTAGATTCTGCCTTCTGAACCATTAATTTCTCTATTCCAGTATCTATTAATAAGTTTAGACATTTCAATTTAAGAGTTTAAGGCAGTGAGTTTTTTATTTTATGTTTTTATTTAAGTATGTTTACAAGATGTTTATTTGAGATTTTGAATGTATTAATATTAATATATTATGCAGATTGGTAATTTGGTTGATACTTGTAGATTTATAAAAATAACATAGGACACTAATACTATTATGGATTGGATACATCCTACTATGTTATATGGTATATCGTACTGAAGCGATCCGGAATGAGACTACCCCCCCCCCTCCGTACCGAATTTTAGAAATTAGCGAACCGCGTTCCCGATCCCCGTTCCCGTACCGGAGCGTTCCGTGATCTATGTGACTTAGGTTTGTGGTTTTCCGTTTCTTGGTGTCTAAGTGTTAGTGTTCCATAGAACAACCGTTAAGTTCCGGCGGCCGCCGTTGCTCTGTTTGAACACTAACCGCTATTTTGGTATAATGGCTGAAGATGGGAAGTATAAGATTAGGAAGTTTGACGGAAAAGATTTTGCATGCTGGAAAATACAAGTCGAAGATCTTTATGTCCTCTGGAGTTGGCATTGATAGGAAAACCTGACGAGATGAAGGACGATGAGTGGGCAACCCTTGACAGAAAAGCATTAACAGTCATTAGGTTTCCCTTAGCCAAGAGTGTTGCGTTTAACATTCTAAAGGAGACGACCGCGAAGGGTTTGATGACGTCTCTGTCTAATATGTATGAAAAACCATCCGCCTCTAATAGTGTCTTTCTGATTAGACAACTTGTGAATAGGGGTGTGCAAAATAACCGAACCCGAATAACCCACCCGAACCGAACCTTATTCGGGTTAAATGGGTCGGGTTATTCGGTTTTCGGGTTTGTTAATCGGGTTAAATGGTAACCGAATAAGGTTTTCGGTTCGGGCATCGGGTGAGATGTAAAAAATTTGGGTTACCCGAATAACCCAATTAACCCATACATCAATAATTAAAAAATTAATAATAATAATAATATATCATCCCATTTTGGAATCTTGCGTCTACTTTAGTAAAGATGTAGGTTTTTATTTTTTACAAACCATTAACACGTCTCTTTTCGACTCTTCCACGGTTCCCCATATATAGAAATATAAATATTTAAATACTAAATTTTAAACTTTTTAACTCGCTTAACCCGTTCTACCCATTTTACCCAAACCATTTAACCCATTTAAACCATTTTATAGAGAATTCTATTTTTATACTAAAACCGATTAGGCCATTTAACCCAAACCGAATAACCCGTTACCCATTTAACCTAAAACCGATTAACCCGTTCTCTTATTTGGTTCGGGTTCGGGTAGCTAACATATACCCTCATACCCGAATAACCCGAACCGAATAACCTGAAACCCGTTTAACCCGCCCGAATAACACCCCTACTTGTGAACACGCGTTTCACACATAAATGAGTTCAATACTATCAAATCTCGTCTGCTGCCAATTGATATTGAGTTTGATGAAGTGCTGCAAGCTCTTCTTTTGTTATCCTCGTTACCGGATAGTTGGTCAGAAATAGTTACAGCGATCAGCAACCGGGAAAATTAAGCTGACGTTTGAGGGGATTCGTGATTTAATCCTCAGTGAGGATATCAGAAAAAGAATCTTCGAGTTCTTTACTAAGTACTGAAAGACAAGGCACAAGGAAAGAACGGGAAAACGGTAGAGGTAGATCGAAATCGAGGAGGCGGAGTCAGTCTAAGCCGAGGAAGGATATAACGTGCTGGAATTGCAAAGAGACTGGTCACTTCAAAAACCAGTGCCCTAAACCATCAGAAAGAAAGGAAGTGAATGTAGCAACTGACGATTCCGATGAGGCTCTCATCTGTTGTGTTGAGAATTCTATAGAGTCGTAGATAATGGATTCAGGCGCATCTTTTCATGCTACGTTTAGCACGAAGGCGATGAAGAATCTACGAACAGGTAATTTCGATAAAGTTCATCTGGCTAATGACGATTCTCTGGATATCACAGAAATTGGTGACATTGATTTAAAGACTTCATTGGGCTCCACTTGGACACTGAAAGACGTGCGAGTCATTCCTAGTCTCAAGATGATGCTAATCTCGATTGGGCAGTTGGATGATGGTGGAGGTCACAGAAAGGTAGTAAAAGGAAGTGTTGTTATCACGAGGCAAAAAGAGGGGCACTCCTTACATGGTTGATATTCCTAAAGATGAAGTTAATGCTTGTAACAAATGAGATAAAGTCATCAACTCTATGGCATCAACGACTTGGCCATATGAGTGAAAAAAGGGGATGAAGATGCTCGCTGCCAAAGGAAAGCTTCCAGACTTGAAAAAGGTTGATTCCGAGTTCTGTGAAACTTGTGTACTTAGAAAGAAGGTTTCCTTTGTGAAGACTAGTGAGACACCCAAAGCTCAAAAGTTGGAGCTAGTTCATACCGTCCTTGGGAGGTTTGAACTACTATGTGACCTTCATCGATGATTCAACACGCAAGGTATAGGTTTACTTTCTTAAAAATAAATTTGAAGTTTTCGATACTTTTAAGAAATGAAAAACTGTTGTTGAATTGGAAACTACTTTGAAGGTAAAGTACTTGAAATCGGATAATGGAGGAGAATATATTAGCACAGATACTGATTATTGTGCTCAACATGGCATTCGTATGATAAAAACCGTTCCCGGCACTCCTCAACAGAACGAAGCTGCAAAAAGAATGAACAGAACACCGAATGAGAGAGCCAGAAGCATGAGACTTAATGTCGGGCTTCCAAAGACATTCTGGGCAGATGTTAACTGCTGCCTATTTTATCAACCGAGGGCCATCCGTACCATTGGGTTTCAAGATACCAGAATAAGAGTGGAAAGGGGAAGCTGTGAAATATGAACACTTAAAAATTTTCGGATGCAATGCTTAAGATCTAAAGAAAGATGGTGACAAACTGGACGCCAAAGCCAATATATATACTTTAGTTCGATACAGAGGTGATAGCATGGGTCACAAGGCTTTGGGATTTCAACAGAAAACGGGTAATCAGAAGTAAACATGCTACATTCAACGAGGCTGAACTTTATAAGAGCAGAGATTCAGAAAATTCACAGATTCAGAAAGAACAAGTTAAGATCGAGTGTGATGTTTTCAATAAGCAAAGGGTCAGTGGATACTCAAGGTAGTGGGAGCATTGATGTTGATACTGGTTCTAGTGATTCTGAATCGATAGTGAAAGTTTAGAGGATGAAGGGTCACCTCTGGTACAGCCACAACCAGTAATCACTAAACATCCAAAAAGATTCAATCCGTACGTTAATTATCTTCTTTAACTAAAAACGGCAAACCAGAGAGTTACTTCGAAGTAGTAAAACTGAATTCGTTTCAGTGGGAGCAGGCTATGAAAAAAGAAATGAGTTCATTACATAAGAACAAGACATGGATTCTAACTAAGCTTTCGCCAGGTAAGAAGGCACTTCAGAATAAATCGGTATTCTGAATCAAGGATGAACCAGATGGGTCAAAACGATACAAAGCTCGATTAGTGGTCAAATGTTTTCAATAGAATAAAAGGGTCCGACTACAATGAGATTTTTTTTCCGGTGGTTAAAATGCAATGTTGTAGAAATCGCTAGGCGGGAGTCGGCCGGCCGACTGGGGACTAGGGAGTAGTCCGCCTAGGCGGGGACTAGTCGGATTGGAAATTTTAGTATGTAAATTTTAGAATTATATATGTAACATGTTCAAAAATACTAAGATATACATGTAGGTTAGTTAAAAAACGATTAAATAATAATTAATAATATTTTATAATTAGAACTCAAGGTTAATCATTTAAATATTTGAAGATAACAACCTAAATTTAATTGATTTAGATTAGTTATATTCTATATATATATATATATATATATATATATATATATATATATATATATATATATCAATGCAGTTAATAGCGTCTCGCGGTCCAATAGCGGTCAAGACCGCTATTTGCTATCGCGGTTATTGCGGTGATATATCGGTGATATAGCGGTATATTATATATATATATATATAATCATAATCATAGATATAAAGAACATAATATGAAGAACTAAAATCCTAAAGAACATAAACATAAAGAACAAAAGTCATAAAGAACTAAAATCATAAAGGTCATAGAATCGAACAACACATTAAACAAACAAAGATAAACAAGATATAGCTTTACTTTATAAAGTATTAAACAATTAACAAAATATAGCTTAAAGAATGATCGATCTGGACTGCTCCTCCAAATAGCGGCAAATAGCGCCGCTATTCGCGGAACCGCTATTTAGCACCGCTATTTAGGACCGCTAACCGCTATAGCGCCGCTATAGCGGCGCAATTAACTGCCCAGATATATATATATATATATATTAAATATTAAAGGATTTTCTATTAATTAATTTATTAAAAATAGAATAAATAATTATAATTACTAAATAAATATATAAATCTTATTTAGGGTTTTTACTTTTAAACACCCACGCTTCTCGGTCGCTTCCTCTCCCTCTGCTGCTCTGCTTTTCCTTCCAGCAGACGCTTCCTCTCCCTCCGCTCTCCCTTTTCGTTCTCGGTCGCTGCTCCCTCACCTTTGCCGTCGCTGCTCTCTGTTTGCTGGCCGCCGCCGCTCTCTCGGCCTCACTCTGGACATCACAAGGTACATATATCTCTCTCTAATCCTTCTTCTTCCTCACCGAATCCATATTCAACGCCGATTTTAACCTTGATTTTGACCGCCTAGAGCCGCCTAGGACCGACTTTAACCGCCACCGTCTAATTAGTCCGATCAGGTTCAAGTCGTAGCGGCAGCATCCCGAGTCCCGCCTAGTCGCCAATTAATCAGCCGACTAGGCCGATTTTTGCAACATTGTTAAAATGACTCCTGTCAGACTGGTTTTAAGTATTGTAGCTGCAGAGGGCTTATATCTAGAACAGCTACATGTTAAGACAGCATTTCTACATGGCGATCTTGATAAGGTATTTGGTCCGCAAACTGAAAAAGAGTCTATATGGTCTTAAGCAAGCACCCAGTCAGTGGTATCTAAAGTTTGATAACTTTATGATTAGAACCGGGTACACAAGATGTGAGATGGATCATTGTTGCTATATGAAGAAATTCAAAGGGTCTTACATCTATCTACTCCTCTATGTAGATGATATGTTGATAGATGGAGCTGATATGAACGAAATCTGCAAGTTAAAGAAGCAGATGTGTGAGGAGTTCAAGATGAAAGACTAAGACCCAGCCAAACAGATACTCAGGATGAGCATTGTCAGAGATAAGATGAATGATTCTTTGACAGTTTCTCAAGAGAAGTAAATTTTGGAAAAGTGTTAGAGAAATTCAACATGAATGGTACAAAGACAAAGCTGAGACATACGCCTCTACGGAGTCACTTCAGTAAAGTGAATGCAGATATGGCTAAGACTCCTTATGCATCCGACGTTGGTAGCTTAATGTACGCTATGATGTGCACTAGACCAGATATTGCTCATGCAGAAGTTGTTAGTCAATTCATGTCTAATCCGGGGAGAGAACACTGAGATGCGGTTGAAGTATTTGAAGGGTAATTCAAGTATGGGGTTATGATTCAGAGGTAAAGAGGTTATTCTAAGAGGGTACTCAAATGTTGATTTGGGTGGATGTAAACATACTTTCAAAAGCACTACCGGATATGTTTTAATGTCCAAACTTCAAAAAAAAACGTAGCTCTTGGCTGAAGCCAGTAAAAAGCTAGTTTGGTTAAGAAGCTTCCTTGAAGAGTTAGACAAAAAGCAAACAGAATACACCATACATTATGATAACGAGAGTGCGGTTAAACTTGCGAAGAACCCGGTCTATCATGGAAAGACCAAGCATATCGGGATGACATATCCCTTCATCAGAGGACTGATTAGTGAAGGAACTACGGATTTGAAGAACATCTTGGCTGCAAAGAATCCAGCACATATGTCTACAAAATCTGTAACGCTGTTGTGTAAGGCTTCAACTGGCCTTTAGGAATAATGTTAAGAAGGCCGGTAGCAACTAGGGAGATCTGAGCTTAATTGATGAGTTGGGATTTATACAGAAGTACAGAAAAGCAAACTTATGGAGTGCAGTTGTTCGAGTTTCGAAGCCTCCAAGTGAGAGATTGTTGAGTTTATATGTAGGCTTCGTGGAAAGGCAGCATGCCTTGTAATCTTTTGTCCAACATTGATAGATAGTTTTATTTATCATCCCACATTGGTGATTAGATAAAACATTAGCCTAATCCTATCTCTATATATATTGAAGCCTTGTACTTGTAACTTATTATCACTCAATATAAACCTTAGTTGCCCCGTGGTCGTAGGTCAGTTTAGACCGAACCACGTAAATACTTGTGTCGTTTATTTGTGATTGTGTTTGTGTGATTAACCCTAACAAGAAGAAACGAATAACTAACGAAGCTGAAGGTAGTGTTTGATTAAAGGGTTAAATACTTATATGCGTAGATAGAAATATGCTTCCACCTTTTTACAATTTATGGAAACATATTTACAAGAACTCGCATTTAACAGAATTGTGTGGAACCTAAAACTTGAAAGAATATTGTAAACATGATATAAGTGAAAATAACTTGTTAACTTATGCATTTAATCCAAAGGTATGATATTATAAATGCTAAGCAGATAAAACCACATTGCTACAAACACAAAAAAATATGAAATACACGTTGCTATTCGTAAAAATATAGTAAATGGCCACAAAAGGTAATTGAATGGAAGTATTTTGGTTTTTGGGTAAGGCAACCTACACTACCACCTACTTATCATATACTACCACCTTACACCCCAAGTGAGATTTGAACCCACAACCATTTGGTTGGGAAAACACCTTGACACTGCTTGGTAAAACTTAAAAGAATGAAAAGTACTTTGCTATAAACATTAAAAAGGTGACATTACATTGTTATACTCACTGAAAATATGAAAGTATGTTGCTATGAATGGCAATAAATAAAGTGAACAAGTTAATTTATGCATTTAATCCAAAAGTACACCGCTATAAACACTAAAATAATGAAAATACTTTGCTAACAGAGAAAATATACAAGTATGTTGCTATGAATGGTTAGGTTGCTATAAATGTTAAAAAGAGGACGGTATGTTAGTATGTTACTATTATAAGCAGTTAACCATTGATAAAATCATAATCATATGTAAGTGAAGACGAATAAATACTCACAGTGTTAATGTCGATAGCAGGGAAAATATTTTGAAACATAATGGTTGTGAGCTTCAAATGTTGCTCCCCAGTTCCAAAACCAGACAGCACAATCTGAATGTATACATTCAAATCAAATTAATTTGTGAACATTAAATAGCCAAACTAAAAGTAAACAACAAAGTAGTCTCAAAAGCATAGCTAGTGATATTTTTTGAGAATTAATTGTTGGTCCAATGATGAAAATCAGTACATTAACTATGTCAAAATTAAAGGTGGCAAATAGACGGGCCAAGTGAGTTGAGTAACCGGTTGAAATAGGTAACTTCTTAATACGCGCCGAATTGACCACAATCATTT
Organism: Centrapalus pauciflorus; assembly: GCA_020465985.1. Classification (NCBI taxonomy): domain Eukaryota; kingdom Viridiplantae; phylum Streptophyta; class Magnoliopsida; order Asterales; family Asteraceae; genus Centrapalus; species Centrapalus pauciflorus. The sequence goes on along the minus strand of JAANYP010007331.1, from coordinate 97,396 downwards.
TTTAGTGTAACTTTTAAAAAAGTATAAATTATTGATGTGTCAAGTATCATCACAATAATAATCTAATTTCCTTCCAAAACGATTTAGGAAGATAAGGCATCAAAAATTGACTTTGGCGCCATTCAACCTATTTCCTTATTAGCTAATTTCTTAGCATGTTTGATCCATTAAAGATAAAAATAACCTAAATTAAACCGTTCATAAGTAAATGGTTCAAAACTGCCATATCAAGTCAGAATGATATTACAAGTAGAAGTCTTTCAAACTACAAAAGAGCATAACATTTTTTCACTATTTAAAATCTTCTCTGTAACAAAGCACCTAAATAGAGGGAATTACCAGGGGAGAGTTTTTGAATAGATCTTTCGGCACTCTTGGACGTAACTGGGAGTTACCAATATCAACAGCCAACGAAAATTCCTGAATTTTGAATGTAAGAGTTGGACCCTGTGGCGTTCTTGCAACTCTCAAGTATGGGGAACTTCCTGTTTTTGATAACATAAGAAAATGTGTAACTCCCATAGGCCCGGCAACGTTCAAGAAATCACGGAGGTTGTTCCGCTTCTTCTCCTGCAGTTTACAGCAGTCGTTGTTAAGGTACCTCAGCAAGTCAGCATGTACTTACACGAACAAATATTTAAATGCTAGATGCAAACAACCGTTGCATGCTTGATGTTAGCCCTTGAAGACTCACCCAAACTCCTCAAGCAAAAATAAAACTGATTACAAGATACAAATGAACAACCGACCTATTTACAAATGAAAGTTTAAAAAGTTTCTAGGCTTCAAAAATTATAGTGTACGGACTTTTTTACTTCAAAAAAATGTAGTGGTTTTTTCACTTCTAATAGAAGTTAAGAGACCTAATCATGCAAAAAAAACTAAGTGAGTAAACTACAAAAGTGCAAAATGCATATCGCTTTTATGAGTAAACCCTAATAAAATAATTTTTTAGTTACACAAATAAAAAATAATTTAATTAATTAAAAAAATATATTATTTATTGAAGAATGCATGAATCAAAACGAGCTGAGAAATAAGGGGGCGTTTGGTTCGTGGATTTCCTAGGATTCACTCGGATTTGCATTTAAAATCTTGAGTTTGGTTCGTAGATTTCAGTAAGGATTTAAAATCCCAGAATTTCTTAAATCCATTCCTTCTTTGTTATTTAAAAAAACGCACCCTCCCTCCTAGGATTTTAAATCTCAATTACCTTGCATTTTTTAGATTACAAAATTTTTCTTAAAAAATAATGCAGATTCTTTGACAAAATCCTGACAAATGAAAATTTTCAGATTAGATAAATACCTTAAAAGATAATGCAAATTCTTTGACAAAATCCTGACAAATGAAAATGCTACATAATGCAAATCCTTTGACAATTTTAAAAGAAATAACTTTTAATTCTATTCCATGATAGAAGTGAATAAAAAAAACACCCCAGACATCAAACAAAAATGAATCAAACCAAAATGATCAAATTCCTTGAAAGTAGTCCATTCCATTTTGTTTGACAATAAACAGGTTCTATTCATTCTAAATAGTGTACCGTTCAATTCATTCCTTGATTCCATCTTACCAAACACTACCAAAAGGAAACACACTCCATGAAGAATAATCCAAATTTATTTTGTGTATTGATACAACAAGGCCTTGTTTGGCCCCCGAAATGAAATTTGAAGGAATCAAAACTTATTTTCAGCATATATAGACATTCAGATTTCAAATTACAAAGACATTGAACTAAAATTTATGTAGATACAATCATAATCCATGGTTAAAGGAATATGTCATTCCATAACATTTGCAAAGCAATTTAGATTCCAACATTTTCATAACACACACAACTAGCCAAACATTAATTAACATGTCCTACCACACCCTACAAAACACATTAATGCTTTAAATTTAAATTTCAATTCATTCAAATTCCAAGGCCTAATGTACGTTTAGCTCGCGACTAATATTCAAAGAAATTGGAATTTAAATGTCAGTTTTTAGAGTGTTTGGTGGGGAGGAGGTAAAAAATAATTTTCAGAGTCAGCTAAGGATGTAGGTTGTGTAACGTTGAAATCTAAATTCATTTATAAGAGGCTAGGAATGACAAATTGCTTCAACCAAAGATTTTGATGCAATATAACTAATTTTAACTCTATATCTTTGTAATTCAAAGTTCCAAACACACTAATAAAACTTCCAGCCACTGAATTTCATTCAACAAGTCAAACACACCCAAAGGTTTAGCATGAACCATTTGATTCCTTCCTCGATTATATCTAGGGGTGTAAATGAGCCGAGCAACTCGTGAGCTACTCGAGCTCGACTCGTTAAAAGCTCAAAAAAAGCTCGAGTTAAACGAGCTCGAGCCTCAATTCGAGCTTGCTTAATAAACGAGCTCGAGCCGAGCTTCACATATCGAGCTTGCGAGCCTAAACGAGCCTATATATAAATATATTTTAAATTAATAAATATATAATATATAGATTAAATTAATAAAAATAAAAAGTTATATATATAATATATAAAAGATTATATAAATATTAATTAAAATATATAATAAACGAGTCGAGCCCGAGCCGAGCTTGGAAAACTATTCAAGAGCCGAGCTCGAGCTTTACATACAGAGCTCGAAACGAGTCTAGCTCGAGCCTGGTACTTTTAAACGAGCCGAGCTCGAGCTTAAACGGGCTCGGGCTTGGCTCGGCTCATTTACACCCCTAATTATATCCCTACAAAATACTACCTAAAGGAATCACATTCCTTCAAAATACGGCCCATTGCATTCTACTCAAAAAAAAACAAACAGCTTTTTTCAATTCAATAGAATAGAACATTGCATCCTTCTTTTACTCCGTCCTACAAAAAAACTGCCATGGTTTTTTGAGTTATATGTGTTAACCTGCCCTCAAAAGTTCATGCAACTCCAGTGAAGGATCAATTCAAACAGAACAGATCAAAACCATCATAAGGCTGGAAAAGAAGAACATGCAAACTGCAAAGGATACCATTCTAAAACAAACTAAATCATACATCAACTAATGTTAGATGAAGTTGGTGTAAACTTATTTATTTCGTAACTGTAACTTCATAACTCACTTTTAATGGTGCTTGGCTACCATGGTTAACTTGACCAATATAGTTTACCTTTAGATTTAGAGCTGTATAGGGAAGCATCATTTTTCTCAAATCAGCTTGCAGTTGTTTGAGAGAACCAGGTAACTTCAACCTCGAAAAGACAAAGCTCCTCGGTATCTTGTCACCAGTTAGATGATCCACATTCTGCTGTGGTTGCTTCTTTGCTGGCTTCACAAATGCCACCTTCTTTTTCTGATTGAGCATACAAAAACAAAAATAATTGTACACAAACTCTTAGCAGTGGCATGTATTACATTCAAAGACCTTGACTATAATTGGTCAAAATCCTCCTAAGAAAAAGAGAAACCGGATCTAATGCCTACGAGAATGAACAGAATGTTGACATCTGTAAAACTCAGTCCGGATTGATAAAACACAGAGCCACATTTGGGTTCACAGTTCCACTCTTTTTTTAAAAGAACGGTTGTTATTTAGCTCTGGTTAATTGAAACTTTCTTTTTACTTTTTCTTCAGACGGGGCATTAACACTGATTGTATACATTTCATAGGTCAGTTCAGAACCGAACCGGTTCTTAAAAAAAAAAAAAAAAGGGTGCCGAGCCGGTTTAGATCAATCAGGACTTTGGTTCATTATTTACATTTTTTCAGTTTTGCTCCAGTCCGATCCAGTTTTAGCATGGTGTAACCCCATAACACGAAGGACTATGGTATCTTGTCTTATGAAACTAACATTGTTCTTGTAGAAAAGTAAGCACAACTCTTAAAAGTTAAAACATGTTTCCAATAGGGTATATTGACCTTTATACTTCCAAAAGGACGGTAATTTTCTATGACCTTCGAATAATACATATTGATGACCATTAATTTGCAACAAAACTGACTTTACAACTAAAAGTTCCAAATTATTTTCATGAATTATAATAATATGGTTATGATAATCATAAATACACAAGATAAACTACGTCCTCGCATTTAATCATCTTTATTACAAAATCGAGCAACATCACTTACATTACGAAATCGGGCCATCCTTGACTTATTGTTTCACTTGGTGCCCTAAATTGTTCTTGTTAACTGCATCAAACACAGGTAATTAGTACAATAACTAATTCGAGCTTTCAAATAATTCATTGTGCGAGTGACTTATATACATCTCAAACATTAGCTCTTTTCGGGAATATAGCAACAATTGAATATATATGAATCAAACAAAATCTACCAGTAACTTCATTAAAATCATAAAGTTTAGGGGAGAAATACTAAAATCATAGCAAACTGAAACTGAAATTGTAGAAGAGAGTGACCAGAGTTGAACTTGATGAAATAGAGCTACAATCGTCCAGAAAGGGGCTGGAAATTGACTGCCAAATCGGCCCCAAAGTCGTGATTGGAGCTGTCAAAACCGAAGCTCCACCTTTAATAATAATGGATAACCTATCTAAACCCTAAGACAGAAATGAAATTCAAAGCTATATCTAACCTATGTAAACCTTAAAGCTAAACACGAAGATGAACAAGAGAAGAAAAATCGCAGAAGTAAAACCTAATACCATATGACCTAGCTGTCCCCCCAATCGACCCTGCTGCTCTGCTTTTTCTTTGCGTAACAGTAACAGGCCTGTGGGCCGTAGGTTTCTTTGGGAGCCGAACACTCAGACTTTTGGGCTAAAGGAACCATTTTTTTCTTACTTTTCTTTTTCTCCTCGTAGTTGGACAGAAAATTTTGAAAGAAAAATCATCACTCTTTCCCCAACTTTCTTTCCCTTAGGTTTAACATAGAACACAAGTTTTTTTTCCTTAATTTTCTTCTTCTTTCCTACGTTAATTTTGTTTCGAAAACAGAGTGTTAGGCTGGTCACCGGTGGCTTGGACTTGAAGAAATTATTTAGACTTGGTTTTTTGCAATGAAAATTTAAACCTTGATATTTGCTTCGTTTTGGCCTCGATTTTACACTCGTTGTTTTAGCTACTTCAATACCTTGAAACATAAATATAAAAGGTTTTATATATTTTTCAAGCATTTCGGGATAAAAATCGTATAAAGTGAAAGTAAATTGAACTATAAAATATGTATATTTAGCATTGTATCAGTTGGATATTACGCAGCCAAGAAAGCACGCAACAGTCACATAAGTTGTAGTGAAATTGTGTAAACTCAAATGGATTGTAGTTGAATCAAAGAATGCAAAACCAACACATATTATCGTTCAAGCATTATTGTTGAATACCTAGCGTGCAAAACCAATACAAGTTAAATGCTCAATATCTACACAATTCGTAGGTATTTACCACCATCTACTTCACTAAATCAAGAAATTACTGCATTTAATGTTTATTCATCCACTAATCATGATTTCAAAACCAAAAGTTTATCATTGGAAACTGGAGAAGAGAATAAACCAAAATGTAAAAATGAGGTCTAGATTAAAGAAGAAAGAGCATAATGGTGGATAAAACGCACCAAAATGAACTATCAAGATCAAGCACAATGCGGTTGTTTTATTTATCGATGTATGACTTTAGAAAAATTTAAATTATCCCGTATTTTGAGTAATATTGTATGTGAATGGTGGAAGTTAGTGTTAAAAATATTCAATCCTTTCAATATGGTATCAGAGAAATGGTTTAAATGAATTAAATATCCATTAGGTGTTTAGTCTTAAACCGTAGGATTGACTGACACTGTTAGAATAAGTTATGATTTATACGGGATAATGTTTTGTAGGAATCCAAGGATTTTGGGTAGGGGTGGAATAAGATATATATGTGCTTATAACTATAATATATCATTATTAATCACCAAATGAAATAATAATAACAACTTGAATCGATATATACAAGTATGAATAAATTAATTGAAAACTTAACATTATAAATGTCAAGCCACGGTTAATGAGGAATGCTAAGGTATGCTTGCGCGGCGTCAAGTACCATCTTCCTAAGAGCAATGTGTCTGTTCAACCTAATAGGAGATGGAGACACAAACTGATTATAGATCTTGGTTTCTTGTAAATATTTTTTGAAATAAATTATAATACACGCTTTTAAATTGAATAACTTTGCTAGTAACTTTAACTAGAATAACTAAAGATAAATAAATATTGCGGGAGTTTTGACTACCTTTAACATGAGTCGCCAATCGAGGTGAATATACAACTTATACACATGTGAGAATCGATAATCAAGAAAATGAATACTATAATAAATTTTGTGTCCAGAATTGATATGAAATGACTTTGGCGTGAAAGTAATAATAAAATAAAAAAAGGGTTGTCAGATTCTTTTAAGTTCCGCACATACATGATACCAGAAATGTATAGTTTGATTCGTCTTCTATTATTTCAGGGTTGCTTACATTTTGTCACTGTCAGTGTATTCATTCCTTACTCTATTTGGATCCCCGTCATGAGCTCATGACCATGCATTATTTTGCTACCGGTGTTACTATGTGTGACACGACAGATAGTTATGAGGGTGCTTCCTTGTCTAAATATAGTCACGCAAAATCCTGAGTTGTCTTTGTACTTATTTATTACGAGAATGTTTTACCTACATGGTGCAAGTTTAACGATTTGTCTTATGTATTATTACAAGAGTTTTCTATATTTTATGTCAACGGGTAAAAGTGTTTGTTTTATGTTGTTGTGATATCGCCCTTAGGCGATAATACTCTTTCATTTTTGGTATCTGTATTGTGCGTAATTAAGGAGATCTGACAAACACATCACATCGAATGACCTACTTTGTGAAAAATTAAAAAGGTGTATGACAAATCCAGATGGGAAAGTGGCACGATATTGGTTACAATGTGAGAAGTTAATATAACAAGATAATTAGTAATGCTATAAAATCTAATGTAATAAGTATTGATTAGTTAAATTGAGAATCTGACGCAGTAACCGAGGAGATAAACCTTGAAAATAATGAATTGTAAAAGTATTACGCTACTATAACTCAACGATGGGGAAGGACGATTGTGGATCCTAAATATTAAAAAAAACTATTAAGGGGAACACAATAAAGTGAGTAATGTACTGGAAGATTTTACAAGTAAATGAGCACGGAACTATGAATGAGACGTCTTAATACGAAAAATGTAGAGAAATAGAATGGTCATGAATAATACAAATGTGAGAATGTAATGGACGTGCAAAATCTGAAAAAAGTAAAGGTATAATAAATGGTTTGACCAACTAATATATATGCACCGCATAAAAGACGATATAATTATCAAGGAAAATTTTTGAAGTAACGAGTAATCAACTCGTATATAGAAGATAACAGATTATTCATAACGAGAACCCGACTTACTATAGATAAAACCAATGAGATAAGAAAATGAGAAGGAAAAGAAATTTTAATTTTTTATGAGAACAAAGAACTTAGTAGGAAAATTGGATGTTAAAATGTAAAACTAATATTGGGCATAAGGAGACATAAAGCACTACAAGACTCATTAATCAAATTAGAATTAATGAGAGCAAAAAAAAAATATTTTGTAAGAAAGTGAATGTGATCATTAGATCGGGAATAAATTAAGGTGAGAATATGTCAAACGAGCGTCGTTCACGAAAGTAACCCAAAACTTCACGTGTTCAAATGATATAAATATAGGATGACAATAATCACGTAAATATAAGAGTAAGATAAATTACAACAAAATCGCGATAACGAAAGAGATATATTGTAAAATTCAAGTAGTAAATTACATTGAAAGCGTAAAATAAACAATGAACACATGACAAACGGTGTCAGTAATTGAGGAAGTAACTCAACTTAACTAAAGGATGTGTGTGAAACAACATGAACAATATAAATTAAAGATGTAATTTGAACTAGTGGCAAACCTAATTGACGTAATGAAGTGCTTACATTAAGAAATTTGAGTGACATAACCTATAAGCTTAGCAATTCGGAATGACGAAGATAACACGAAGATAATGTTAGTTCCAAACTAGTGAGATGGTAAGGATAACGACATATGTTTTTACAAAAGTACAACTAATGTACTAGTGTATATTACAACTGATGTAAAAATAAAAGTTACAACTGATGTAACAAAGTACAACTAATGTACAAGAAAATTCAACAATTTGGACTGTTGATAATGGGAGCAAATAATGGCAAGCCTGTCCAACAGATGGACAGCTTCCATTCTTCACCTACTCAGATAGTAGATGGACTTCAAGACAGTGGTGGTAGCAATCCTTCTTCAAACATTTTTTCAAGCTCATCCCTGGTTTCCTCCAAGTCTTCTATTTCAACTCTGAGGAACATGAAACTGGGATGTTGAAGCTCCCCTATTTCATAGAAGCCTCTGAGCTGATCCCAGATGGCTGCTCTCCACTTTATGGATTGCCTGAAGAAGTTTGCAAGTCTGAATGCTACAAGCTGTTTGAGACAACTTTGTGTAGGTCTGATGCTCTTTGAAAGCACTTCTTCTTTGTCAGGGGATCTACAAAAAATGCCCCCAACTCTGGTTCTTCAATCAGTTTGCCTTATTCAAATTCTACTCCTTTGGGCAGGCTGTGGTCTATTCCTTTGATCTCTACTGCATAATCACCTTGTTCAATCAAGATCAGGAGTTCCTCCAGCTCTGAATCCTTTCTGTTCCTCTTGGCCTTTATTTTGGGGTAAGTCACAGAGACACCCTTACTTAGTTCTTCTGAGATCAGGCCAAGGTCTCTCACCCTTTCCATCAACTTTTTGACATATGCCCTGATAGTCTTACCCATTTCAGACTTAGACTGGCTCTAGGCAACTGCCAACTCCACACATTCTCTGTATCCCATCTGAGCAACATCAGTGTAGTCATATGCTTCCAGTTCTGGGCCTGTTGCACCCATTCCAGTTATCTGTAGCTTCCACTGTTTGCCTTTTCTTGAAATGGGAACAGCTTTGACAATAGATTCCTTGGCAAGTCTTCTGCAGCAACATCAAAGAACTTTTTTCTTGCCGAGTTGTCAAAGTGCATCTGGCTCTTGCAGAGGATGCTTGCTTAGACCTGGTCACAGAGACCGGAGCACCCTTTTCCTTCTCACCCGCTGACTCTTTAGCAGCTTCAAACAATTTTCTTTGCACATCCAAAGAAGGCATTTTAATTTTGCTTGCCTCTTTGAATGCAAGGGATCTGACAGCTTTGGCTGAGGCTTCTTCTTTTCTTAGTCTTTCCAGGGCTTGGAGCTGTTCATCTCTGAACTCATAGTATTTCTCCATTGGAACACCCATTTCCTTAGCCCTTGCCTTGTCAAACTTTAGTTGCGCTGCTCTTTGGTGGTAAGGGTCAAAACCTGCTTTCTCCTTTCCTTTGGCTGTTACAGTTTGAACAGCTTCAGGAACCTCTTCCTCTTCTTCTTCTTCTTCTAAAATCAGATGCCTCCTTCTGACTGGCCTGCCCCCAGGAATGGATTCCTCCCCCTTAGTTTGTGCAGGGTTTGGAGATCCAGCCTGAGTCGGTTGAGCAGCTTCAGTGTGATGGGAGACATATGCAGCTGGACCTGTTTGTGATGCACCTGCTGCTTGACCAACAGATGCTGATTTCTCCTTAGAAGGAGAAGAGGTTTTCTCCCCCTTAGACTTAGTCTTTGAGGCAGACAACTTCCCCCCCTTTGAAGGAGATGCACCAGAACCTTCAACAACAGGTCTGCCTGGAGAAACAAATTCAACAGGCTTAGCAGCAGTTTTGGCAGCAGGTTTGGGGCCAACCAGGCTGTGCACTAAGAAAGCCAGATTGTCCTTAACCTCTGCAAGCTGGGTAAGGCAAGTTTGAAGAGAAGAGGATTGGGAATCAGCAATTAAGGACAGCTTGACGAGATTTTCTCTGTCAGAAGCTGTGACACCCTTGCCACATTTAACCACAATTACATAACACCCAGGATTATACACCACAATTATTATTACATAATGATCTGAATGCTTAAACAAGTGCGGAAGCATTAAAATACAAAATAAAATAATACAACAGTTTCAAACACTCTACGGTGCTACAAGGTTCCAATACTAAGTCTACATACTCAAACTTTTATTACAACATCCAAAATACATTACAACATTTGGTCCCATAGCACATTTACCGATTGTGTAGTATCGACTCTTCCAAGACTTCAAACACGACCTAACTAGAAGGTCCGGCGGCAGATTTTTCCTTTCCTGTAAAAATCAACAACTGAGGGGTAAGCGAATGCTTAGTGAATACACAGATTTACGCATTTTATAAATCCTTATGAAGCCCACAAGAGTAGCACCGACGACACACGTCGTGCACTTTCCACGTACACAAAGTACGACACACATGAGTCGTCGCTCCTACAAGCCCAAAGATCGGTATGAAACCCAACCATCTGAGACAGACTTTACATCGGGGATGACATACTGCCTACCAGAACCTCGGAGGGATCAGCTCCGGGTCATATAGCGCAGTAACATCGGAGTAACAGATGCGACCCACCGGTCCATCGTTAGATACACAACAAACGAACGAACATGCAACAATTATGAATGTGCATCTAAATCTACGCAAGTTAGTAGAATTCCAAACGAATATGAAGCAACATGTCTCAGCAGGCAATAGCTAACATAAAGCAGATATAAACATGCGAAATCATATGTACTCACAGTGGGTGCGTAAATAAACTTCAAATAATATTATTTCTCCTCGGAATTTCAACCGGATCCACAAAGTACCCCACTGTGGGTTAAACAACACCACAAGGGACCTGTTTTATTTCCATAAGGAAAAGATATCATCATTACATGCTCTTTAACAAATTAACTTTAATTTGTACAAATAAAGGTATTACAACATTCGGAACCGTCATCCGAAACTCACGTTTAAATCTCATCAGTTGAGGTGTTATTATTCCCAATTAACCCTCCTTTATTCACCTTAATATGTTACAAAAAGTATCCCAATAGTGTGATTATTTGTCCATTAATTCAGGTCCTTTTAAACCCATCCGAATTACCCAAAAATGCATAGAACTCGCCGAGTTGGCTCAGTGAACTCGCCGAGTTCATGTCCGAAGTTCGGACCCTCAACCGGATTTCGGACCATCCGAATTATGTTGACCCATCCGAATTCGGGTGTACCCGAGTTCGGTTCTTATGTGATTTCGGTCCAAATCTAATTTCGGGTCATATCCGAATTCGGGTCCCAACCGAATTCGGATCCATCACTTATGAATTTATGACGATTTGTTCAAGTGTTCTTGAGAACTCGCCGAGTTCACCCATGAACTCGCCGAGTTCACATGCAGGTTTGCAGGTCGCAGCTACGGGTTTTGCACTAAAATTTCCAAATATCCATTTTTATCCACATGCAATTAAATCTAATGTTATATAAACATATAGGGGGTGTTTCTACACCATTTTCCCCATTCATAACACACTAATTCGTCCAGATTCAACCAAAATATGAACTTTTCTTCAAGAACATAAAAATGCACAAAAAGTCAGATTTCCTTACCTTTTTGATCGATTTAGTTGACGATTCTTGTTTCTTAAGCTTCAGTAACCTTCAAGGGATGATTTCCAACTGATCTAACAAACATGCAACCATGATTTCTCAGATTATAAATCCGAATTTCATTTTTTTAAATCTCAAAATGAAACCCAACAACTTAAAATATCATTTCTTACCTTGATTCCACTTGAATCTTGTTTATAATCAGATTAGTTCCACGAATTTCGTTCTTCAAATTCGAATTTCAGCAGATTTAGAGAGAGATTGAGAGAGTTCTTGAGTTGTAGTGAGAGAGAGATAGTTCAAAATGAAAGACCAATGGGCTTTTATTCCATATTTTCGACTTTTGGCACATTTAGCCCCTCAACTTATCCGATCTCACTAAACACTGATTTTGTCTTAGTTTTATCCTTACTAACAATTATAAATCATAATACTCCATAATAATAATTCAAAATTCCAAAGCTTCATAATTTCTCAAAATAGCAACCAACTTTCATAATCCAAATACATAATCATTTTCGTAACATCTTAATTATACAAAAATTCATCTAGTTATCCCAATTACAATAATTTAAATCCGAGGATGTTACAGCATGGGCTCCACCACGCTCAAACTTCGTCCTCGAAGTTATTCGGATCCAAACAGTTGCGGATATTTCTTCAACATCTCGGACTTAGTCTCCGACGTATGATTTGCTCCCTTATGATGCTTCCAGCGTACAAGCACCATCTCAATCTCTTTGCTCCTTAGCTTTTTCTTCTTTGTATCCAACACACACTCCGGCTCTTCAACATATCGAAGTCTTTCATCGACTTGCAGCTCAGTATGATCTGCACAGTCCTCGTTGCTAGTAGTGAATGACTTCCTAAGGTTGCCCACATGGAACACCGGGTGTATGCCTGACATCTCTTCAGGTAACTCCAGACGGTACGACTGGTTTCCAACTTTCTTGGTTATCTTAAATGGTCCGACGAATCTCGGAGCTAATTTGCCTCTTTTCACAAATCACGTAACACCTCTCATAGGTGATACTTTTAAATAAACCCAATCGTTCACCTCAAAGCTGATTGGTTTGTGCCTCCTGTCGTAATAACCTTTCTGACGATCCTGGGCCGCTTTCATATTCTGTCTAATCAGCTGTATTTTCTCGTTTGTCCAGCAATCGGCGTTTCTCCAGTTTCTCTCCAACATGTAGGAGTTCTACACCTTCTCCCATACAAAGCCTCAAACGGTTCCTTCTTTATTGTCGCGTGGTAACTGTTGTTGTACGAGAACTCTATTAGTGGCAAATGATCATCCCAATTGCCACCGAGATCCAACACACATGATCTCATCATATCTTCAAGAGTGAGGATTGTTCGTTCACTTTGGCCATCGGTTTGCGGACGGTAGGCCGTACTCATAGCGATCCTTGTACCTAGTCCTGCTTGCAAAGCCGACCAAAAGTTTGAAGTATATCGGCTATCCCGATCTGACACTATATTCGGTACCCCATGTCTAGAAACAATCTCATCCATGTAAATCTGAGCCAATCTTTCAAGTGAGTAATTTTCTCTAATCGGTATAAAGTGAGCCGACTTAGTCAATCTATCAACTATTACCCACACTGCATCATGTTGACGCCTAGTCTTCGGCAACTCAGTAACAAAGTCCATCGTGATGTGTTCCCACTTCCATTAAACTCTACGGAACCATTTCCTTTGAAATCCTTAAACCGACAACCCTTGGGTTTGTTAGATGACCCAGTGTTGTCATCTTATTCATCATTGTTACCCCACTCTTTTTCCTTATTCTTTCTTTTGTCTTCCCTTCTCTTAGCTTTGGCCTCATCTAGAGCCCGAAACTGGTCTTGAATCATCTTATTCTGCTCAGCCATCATGGCTAGCATCATTTCTCTTGTTTCTTCGGGTGTCATTCCTCCTCCAGACATGTTCTGAAATATGAAACATATAACTTGTTTAGTAACATGTCATTTATTTAAAGACACCACCCAATTGTCCCGTATGAAAGTCAATTTCCTATAATTACTAGATCGTAAACCTATCTTAGTTCAGATCATTACTTAAAATCACTACAAATCATCACTTAATGTTTGAGACCAAGACCTCACGAACACTTGAATCTCAAACTACTGCTCTGATACCATCTCGATGTGACACCCTTGCCATTTAACCACAATTACATAACACCCAGGATTATACACCACAATTATTATTACATAATGATCTGAATGCTTAAACAAGTGCGGAAGCATTAAAATACAAAATAAAATAATACAACAGTTTCAAACACTCTTCGGTGATACAAGGTTCCAATACTAAGTCTACATACTCAAACTTTTATTACAACATCCAAAATACATTACAACATTTGGTCCCATAGCACATTTACCGATTGTGTAGTATCAACTCTTCCAAGACTTCAAACACGACCTAACTAGAAGGTCCGACGGCAGATTTTCCCTTTCATGTAAAAATCAACAACTGAGCGGTAAGCGAATGCTTAGTGAATACACAGATTTACGCATTTTATAAATCCTTATGAAGCCCACGAGAGTAGCACCGACGACACACGTCGTGCACTCTCCACGTACACAAAGTACGACACACATGAGTCGTCGCTCCTACAAGCCCAAAGCTCGATATGAAACCCAACCATCTGAGACAGACTTAACATCGGGGATGACATACTGCCTACCAGAACCTCGGAGGGATCAGCTCTGGGTCATATAGCGCAGTAACATCGGAGTAACAGATGCGACCCACCAGTCCATCGTTAGATGCACAACAAACAAACGGACATGCAACAATTATGAATGTGCATCTAAATCTACGTAAGTTAGTTGAATTCCAAACGAATATGAAGCAACATGTCTCAGCAGGCAATAGCTAACATAAAGCAGATATAAACATGCGAAATCATAGAAGCTGTGAACAGCAAACTTTGAAGCTGTGCAAGATGTAATTCAAGAGAGTCTTGCACATCATCAAGGTTTGCTGACACAAGATTTGACAGAGAGACAATTAGAGAGTTTAAGATGGCCAGTGTAGTAGGAAGGGTAGTAGTGCAAGTGGTTAGGAGAGTTGACAGCTGTTGGGATATGGTTGTCATGGAGGACACAGAGTCTTGTTGATTTGAAAGGATAGTGGAGAGAGTAGTGAAGATGTTTTGCAGCTGTGAAGTGAGTGCAAGCAGTTGTGAGGACTGGTCAGTTTGAGGAGTGGCTGGAAAGGAATTCTTGAACAAATCAAAGAATCCTTAGAGCTGTGCAGACATAGAGTCTGAGATTATTGATGGTAGGGAAGTCATGGAATTTTCCAAAGAGCCAACTTTCTTGGTCAGCAAAGAAAGCTGATCCTTCAAAGGAAGATCTTTGGGTGATGGGGGAGTATGGGTGGACTGTTTGGATTGTGTAGAGGGTGATGAATGAGATGAGGATGAGGCAGGTGTTTGGGGGGTGTGATGGAGAGGGAAGGGGGACTTTGGACAGAAGTTCCTAGCCTGGGCAAAAGTAATATGGCCCATCTTGGAAGGGTCAATGGGTCCCTCAGTAGTGGCTGTAGCTGCTTCATCAGGAGAAGGGGTAGAAGATGGTAGCCTTTCAGATGCTGCTTGTGTTGCAGCACCTTCATCAAGGCCTGGGAGGGTTCCCTCAGCAGCACCTTGGTTTATAGGTGCCTCATCATGGGGAGATGGGATGTGCATTTCAACATCAGCAGTGGTGAAACCTTCTGATGAAATTTGCATTTGAGGTGTAGTCTAACCAGAGGGATGGTCTCTTCCCTGTGGTTCATCAGCTTGGGATGTTGGTCCTTCAGCAGATGTTGGGTGTACAACAGTTGTATCATGAGGAGCAGAAGTTTGAGGCTGATCTACTGGATGGTCTAATCCAGCAGGTTTGGCACCTCGTGCAGACTTAGGTTGTATAGGAGAAGTATGGAGTGGAGACTGTGTGGACTCAGTGTGGAGTGGAGTGAACTCCTGTCGTTCAATATTCTCAGCCTGTTGGGAGGCTGCAATAGTTGATGTGGTAGTCTCCATATGTACAACTGGCTCCTGTTGGGAGGAACCTGAGGGCCTAAGCTGACTCAGGGTAGACTCTTGTTGGAGTGAAGCCTGCTCCAAATGTGCTGATCCTTCTCCCAAAATAGGAGAAGCAGCATGGGTTGCTTCTTTTTCAACTGAACCCTGTTGAGAGGGGTTAGAGGGGCTAGATGGGTTGGTTGGTTTCTTTTTTGCTAAGGTTTTGCGTCTGTAGAGTCTTAGAGATGAAGTGGAGGATGGATGTTGTGGAGAGGTGATAAGGGGTTCTGTTTGGACTGGTGGTGAGACTGGGTCAGAAACAGGTGGGTTGGCCTGTTCCATAGTATCAGGTGCCACAGAGGATTCAGGTTCAACAGATGAACCAGGGTGAGAAGCCTACTCCCCCTCAGCCACAGAGGCTGATGGGGCAGACTTGGACTTAGCTGTTTTTGCGTTCTTGGGGACAGGCTCAGCTTCAGTCATTTCCAGGATCCTTTTAACAAATTTGGTCCTAGATTTGGATTTTCCTCGGGGAGCAGTCACTGGATCCACCCTCACAGTAGAGGGTCCTTCCACCATACCAAGCAACCTCCTCATTGGAGTAGATAGAGGAGGCTCATTTGGGAGTACAGGGGTGTAGAAAACTCTATTCCCAATCACTGGGAAAGCAGCAGTACGTAACATGGGCTGAGAGTTATACAAATGCTCACCACAGACATGCTTGAAGATGAGGCTCAGAAACCTGGGATAACGAACAGCAGCTGGACGTGTTTCCTGCTGCACCAGGTTCCTCAAATTCATGAAAATCCACCGAGTCATGTTCATGTTAGTCCCATCTACGAGCTGTAGGACTATTGGAATCTCATCACGGCTAAGCTGGTCAAAAGAACCAACTTTGCTGCTGAAGCACATCACCACGATGGCAAATAGAAAGCTATAAGTAGGTGAGAGATCCTTCCTGAACAGGGTGGCTCCAATCTTGGGTTCTGCTACACCACAGAAACGTAGCAAATTTCCCATCTGATCATTTTCAGGCTGTGGCTGATCATAAGTTTTAGCCACAGGGAGATGAAGAACTTCCCTGATAAGACCAGTAGTGATCTCAATGGTCTGAGTCCCATTGAGAATGGTTCCCCTTATGATTTTGGTTGCTGGGTCGTAGGCACAGGTGTAACTCATATACCATCTCCTGGTACAGGACACCAGGAGTGGCAGTCATGGCATAATTCAGAGGGTGAACCTTGAGAAACTCCACCATATCTTCATAACCTTTTCCCACATAGTTTTTGGGAATGGTTAGGTTGGCTATGTAGTTTGTGGGTTTAAGTGTTAGCATTGTGGTGACAGAAGAATGTTTCTGAACATCTGCACCAAAAAGTACTGGTAGAAAGGGGTTGTTTCGGTGAGCCATTGTGAAAGTAGTATGGATATGAGCACAAGACACTTAGTCGATTTTAGGGTTCTTTGGAAGTTATGGAAGTAGTAAGGAAGACGAAGATGAAACAGTAGAGGGGTATTTATAGGATTTGAATGTGAGTGGGTATGAGAGAGAAAAGTTTGGGCGGTTAATTTTAAAAGTTCTTTAACGGAAAACGGAACGGTTGTCCATGTCAGAACGGTTGTCAGACCACTCGAGCCCTTTTTAGTCACCAACACACGTTAACACACATTATCCGTAGTAATTAAGTTAAATGAAAACAGAAATTAAGTAACTTAATTGTGAAGAAAGGTAATTAAAACTGATGGTCCAAGCTGTTGGTCAAACCTGTGATGAGCAGAGTCATCACACGCTGTTTACTCTTCAAGTTGTTCATTCAACCTGTTCAGCTATGAAAGAACAGGTTGTGTTCAATAGCTGACCAGATTACATGACAATGTCTTGTATGACAGATTGAGAGAGTGAGCAGGTTGGAGATTTGATCAACAGACCAGGTTTGAGGTGAACATTGATGTTGTCAAACCTGTTATATTCTCAAGCTGTTCAAGTTTTCAGAAATTTCCTAAGTGTAGAACATGCATAGCCTGTTCTGCCTAAGCTGTTCTGAGAAACTTGAGCAGTGTGAGACATATCATAACTTAGAACATTTAGGACACTTAGTCACTTTTATTTAACATGCTCATCTTGCTTACAAGATAATTAAATCTATTTTCATCAAGAGACTTGGTGAAAATGTCTGCAAGCTGTTCATCTGTGGAAATAAAACTTACATCCACATTACCTTTCTGGATGTGATCCCTGATGAAGTGATGTGTGACCTCTATATGCTTTGTTCTGGAATGAAATACTGGATTGTTGGAGATAGCTATAGCACTTGTATTATCACACAGAATAGGAGTTTTTCAATATACAAGTCCATAGTCTTCAAGCTGATGCTGCATCCATAGAATCTGCCCACAACAGCTTCCAGTAGCAATGTACTCAGCTTCAGCAGTAGAAGTAGAAACTGAGTTCTGCTTCTTGCTACACCAACTTATCAACTTACCACCAAGGAGTTGACACCCACCTGTTGTGCTTTTTCTGTCTAGCCTGCAACCTGCAAAATCAGAATCTGAATATCCTGTTAGCTCAAAACTTAAGTCTTTGGGATACCAAAGTGTAACAGTCCGTAATTTATTAAATATACATTACAGCATCAAACTTTGGATTTTTAAATGATTTTGTCTAATTATTATTAATTAAATGAAAATATGCATTATAGATGGTTAATTATATTAAGTTATAATTAATTATGAAAACTTGCTCAAATTAGCTGAAATAAATTTAAATAATTGAATTTAGCTAATTGACAAATTAAAGACTTGAAAATGATAAAATGGACTAAAATGAATAAAATTAGTCTAAAAAGATATTTCTAGCAAAACTAAAACTTTCTTGCTATTATTTGCATCTAAAAATGCAAATCAGATCATTAAGGGCAAAATGGTCATTTCCTAAAAATTTAGTCAGAAAATCAGATTTTCTTTATTGCTTATAAATAGGGTATGCAACCTCCCTTATTTCTTTTAGCAAAATTCAGAAATTCTCCCTTGAGACTCTCTCTCTCTCTCTCTCTCTCTCTCTCTCTCTCTCTCTCTACAATTTCGAACTTCTCTCTAACTTTTCTCCTAAACGGCTCGATGAAATCACGTGTTCTATACGTTATCGGAAAGGTATCGACGAGCTCTATGATTATCTGTCATTTCATGTTCGATCCCGTTCTGATTTGAGGTAAGTTCGACCCTTTTGTTTCGGTTTTTAAGGTGAAAATCGGATTCCCACATTTCTTCTTCATTCGAAGCTGATTTGCTCTCATCTAGGAATTGATTTTGCTTGGAAAACGTCTACAAACATCCAACCTCGTATGCTATAGCTTTGACAAGGGTTAGTGACGTTTTGTCCCTTCTTTATGTTCGACTTTTAGTTCAAAAATGCAACTTAGTTGCTGCTGTATTTCGAACTTAAAGACCCGAAATATTGATGTTTTGGATGTTTAATAGAGCGTTAAAAATAAACCTAAAATGAACCTAGAAATGTTCCTTGACGTTTTAGGAAATTTGACTTAGAAATGCATGCTTGAAGGATGAACATAAGAACAAATTCGAGAGAACCATGAACAAGTTCGAGTTCATCACACAGAACAGTCTAAGTTCGAAATTGATTAAATTCTGTGACTTTTCGATGACTTTCTGACCTTTCATGTTCAATTTGTGACCTTTGGATGGCTAAGTTCGAAGTACCTAAACTCGAACCTCCTAAGATCGAAGCACCTAAATTCGAACCACACAAGTTCGAAACATGCTTAGATTCGAGCCATAGTTAAATTCGTAAATCAGATTAAATTTCTGATCGGCCTTATGTTTGTGCATGAATTTAAATTGAAAGCAACTTATATTGTGATCATTATAAAATTCACAAGGTTTCTAGATTCATGACAATTTTATGTCCATTTAATGTGAAATGACTAAATTAATTTAAAGATATGGATATAGCTTGTGGATTTAAGGTGTTGGGTCTTATTAGGCCTAACGGGCCCAATTAATGTTTAGAATAGCCCAAAACATGCACTATGTGAACCATCGACTTTGGAACTAAACTTAAAACATCAAAAAACTTGTTTTAATGTTATGAACCTTAAAAACTGTATGACATGATTTGCCTTGCTAGTACTATGGTTGGATTTGTATTAAGGCCATATATCTGTAAAACCTATGAAACCATAGTAATCTGATAAGAACTCAAGGTTATACCTTGGTATGGACCTAAAGGAGTTCCTGTTGACTTATTTGACCAATGATAAGAATAGGCTCACTATGGGAATTAGGAACTACCACAGACTCGACAACAAGACATGATAATAACCTAATAATATAACTAGGGTTATATAGATCATGTTAAAAACTTGACATTGATATGCCAGACTTGAAACTGAACTGCAGGAACCAGCCAGTTTGACAGAGTAAATTGGACGGCTTAATTCGTTAAGCACTAATTGACTAAGTTGCATTGCTCAGGACTACTGTGAGTGACAGATTACATTAAGTACTTGCATATGTTTCTATACTTATTGGTGATTGTTACTGAATTGTATGGATTCATTTGCTATTGATGCCTGTTCCTAGAATACTTTATTGTATGATAGGAACTTACTTTTGATATTGTTGAAATTAGATATCTGATATGCCTTGGACTGCATGTTCCCTTTTACATTCTATGTAAATACTTAGCATGCTTGCTGCTTACTTGTTTGTTGATACATTTGCATCTACCTACTGCATTAACTGCTTTGACCGAATGCGAGATCTCCATTCACAGGAGGGAATTCTGCAGATTCCTTTCCTATTTGATCGTTTCCATACGCATCCCGTAGGGCTTCGGCCTTACACATGGGACTACAGATTGGGCTGATCCCCAAATCTTTTGCCGTCTCTGACGTGTTGACTTGCCGTGAGCTGATAGTATGTTATATATGCGTGGTAACTAATGGAACTCTGTTAACTCACTAAACAATGATAGCTTACTCTGTCATGACAACTCTCTTTACAAGAAAAGCTGATAAGGGCAATATCATAACAGGTAGTTCGTCCCAGGCTAGGTGAACCTAGATACTTGATGATTGCAGACTTTTGGACCTATTGCTGATGCCTATTTTTGTTAAAGATTATTGCGGTCTCGGGTAGCTTGTTCAATCTTCCGCACTCTGATTGAAGATTCTAGAAGCTAGATTAGACCACCATCATATCTTTATATATTTTGTAATTAAGTATCGTAAAGCAACTTAAATCAGGCATTTGGACCTGTGGTATCAGACAATAGTAATATTTATTACTTAATGAAATGCATTTTAAGAAATTATGACGTGTACTGTTTGTGGTAACTTGGGTGTTACACAAAGACCCAAACCTGGTGTACCCTTAAGGTATCTGAAGATTCTTTTTACAACAGCTAGATGTGATTCTTTAGGATCAGCTTGAAACCTAGCACATAAACAGGTGGCAAACATAATATCTGGTCTACTAGAAGTTAAATATAGCAAGCTCCCAATCATGCCTCTGCAAGCTGTTACTGAAACAGCTTTGCCACTGGCATCTGCATCCAATTTTACATTGGTTGCCATTAGGGTTTTGATAGGAGAACTTTGATCAAATTTAAACTTTATCAAAAGATCTAAAGTATATTTTCTTTGATTAATAAAGATTCCATTTGAGGTTTGTTTAACCTGTAATCCTAAAAAGAAAGTAAGTTCTCCCATCATACTCATTTCATATTTAGATTTCATGAGTAGTGAAAAATTCTTGCATAACTGCTCATTAGTAGATCCAAATATTATGTCATCCACATAAATTTGAACAAACATAATATCAGACTTCACCTTCTTTATGAACAGAGTGGTATCCACTTTACCTCTGGAATAACCATTGCATAAGGAAACCAGTTAGAGTGTCATACCAGGCTCTAGGGGCTTGTTTTAGACCATAGAGGGCTTTGTCCAACTTATAGACAAAACCTGGATGATGTTCATTTTCAAAACCTGGAGGCTGCTTGACATAGACTTCTTCTTGCAGCTTACCATACAAAAATGCACTCTTCACATCCATTTGAAATACCTTTATGCTCTTATGAGCACGTAGGCTAGAAACAAACGAATTGCCTCTAACCTGGCCACAAGAGCAAATGTTTCATCATAGTCAATACCTTCCTCTTATCTGTAGCCTTGAGCAACTAGTCTTGCCTTATTTCTAATGACATGACCTTGCTCATCCATCTTGTTCCTGAAAACCCATTTGGTGCCAATTATTGTTTTTCCTTTAGGAGCGGGAACCGGCTTCCATACTTTGTTTCTCTCAAACAGATTGAGTTCTTCTTGCATGACAGTGATCCAATTGGCATCTTTAAGTGCTTCATCCACTTTCATAGGCTCCATTAGGGACACAAAGCTAGAAAACATACAAAAGTTCCCTACGTTGTCCCATCTTGTTTGCACCCCTTTGTTGATGTCACCAATTATTTGATCATTTGGGTGACATCTGATCCACTTAGGATCTTGCTTCAATGAGGATTCTCCTGAGTTATTTATATCTTCAACAGGTCTTGTTGAGCAGCTCTTAAGATTTTCAGACACACTGATATCTTGAGCCTGTTCACTTGTTGAGCATGACTCTCCATTGTTGAACATATCAGCAGAGGATCCAGGAAAATCAGCATTGATTGGTTCAAGACTTGAAGTTGTAATTATGTCAGTACACTTATTCACACAGGGTGTATCAACATAATCATCATCATGCCCATCATGATTAGCAGGTTCCACTCTGGATGTAATGGTAACTTTTGAGTCCTTTTCTTCTTGATGGAGTGCATAAGATCATCAAAACTGAAATCTCCTGAAACTGATTCAGGAACAACTTTGGTGGAGGCACTCCTAGACTCTTCAAAGGTGACATTGATAGATTCATATATCACCTTTCTCTTGTTGTTGTATACTCTGTAGGCTTTGGAGATAGCAGAATATCCAACAAACACACCTTCATTAGCTTTGGGTTCAAACTTTGCCAGTTGGTCCCTTTGATTCAGAATGAAGCAGGGACATCCAAACACATGGAAATAGCTAATGTTTAGCCTCCTCCCTTTTGAGTAACTCATAGGGAGTCTTGTTGAACCTTTTCACCACCAAGGATCTATTTTGGGTGAAGCAAGCAGTGTTGACAGCTTCAGTCCAGAATGATGAAGGTAAACCTGATGCACACAACATGGTTCTAGTAGCTTCAATGAGAGTTCTGTTTTTCCTTTCAGCAACTCCATTTTATTGTGGAGTTCTTACTGCTGAAAAAATCTGTGAGATCCCTCTTTCTTCAAAGAAGTCCTCAAGAGTACTGTTCATGAATTTAGTACCATGATCACTTCTAAGCTGCTTTACTTGAGCAGAGTTCAGCATTTCCATCTTCTTGATAAATCCAATGATTTCTCTAGCAGCCTCTCCTTTGATCTTCAGATGGATCACCCATGTAAACCTGGAGAACTCATCAACCATTACTAGAGTGTATCTTCTTCTTCCTAGACTTGGGACACTGACTGGTCCAAACAAGTCCATGTGGATTAAGAAGAGGGCAGTATCAATAGAGAAATTATGCTTAGATTTAAAATATGATTTTCTCTGCTTGCCTTTCTCATAAGCTGTGCAGAGTTTATCCTTAACAAAGGTTATAGAAGGCAAACCTGTTACCAACTCTTTCTTATAGAGTTTGTTGATATTCTTGAAGTTCAGGTGTGATAGCCTTTTGTGCCATAACCAGTTCAGGTCTGCATTGCTTCTTGAGATAAAGCAGGTTTCAGTTGTGGGATCAGCAGATTTCATGTCCACAACATATACACCTTTCTTTCGTTGTGCACACAGCACAACTTTGCCTTTGGGATCCAATATGTAACCCAGGTGCTCATCAAAGTTAACTTTGTAGCCAGCAACACACATTTGACTTATGCTTACAAGAATATGTTTCAGCCCAACCACATAGGCTACCCTTTTGAACACTGCAGCACCAGCTTGAAGAGTTCCATATCCTTTTGTGGATCCATGTATATTGTCACCAAATGTGACTTTTGGCCCTTTTTCAGGCTTGAGATGACTCAGCAGGTCCTTGCAACCTGTCATATGTCCTGAGCAGCCACTATCCAAGTACCAAACCTGGGATGGTTGTTTGTCCTGTAGAGTGTCATGAGAAAATATTAGTTATTTTTAGGGGAACTCATCATATGGATGAGTTCTCCTACTTCATCAACATTTGTTGATGGACAAGTGATATCCACACTACTATTTCCTATTTGGATGGTATCAGCTTGGATACCATCCTCATTGACTATGTTACTTCCAACACTGCTTGTTTTTGCAATGATGGAACTAGCAGAGTCAACAGGCCTTATGTCCTTAGTTTCAGGTTAGTCTTTGGCCATATGTGTCTTCTTCCCACACTTGTAACATTTTCTCTTTTTAGCCTTTTTGGAAGAAGAACCTCCAGAAACATATTCTGAATTATTTTTGTTGATTCTGTCAGCAGGTTTAGTAAACTTATTACTGTTTCTAGATGAATCAACAGTTTGGGTGGAAGGCACAATGGCAACAACTTTGCCTGTATATTCTTTCCTCTTTTTGGGAGGACAGATATCAAACACAGGAAGTTTGATTGGCCTTTGACCTTCCACAGTTTTGGGAAACTTATTCCCAAATTTCTCAGGTTGAGCAATGGCTTTGCCTTTGCCCTTTCTGAGATGTGATTGATGTTGCCTATCAACATAATCACTGCTTTTGGTCTTGAATGACTTACCTTCATTTATAACCAATTTTCCACTGTGATTTAAAAACTTATTTGAAATCACAGCAGATTTTCTTTCAACATGAGACTTACCCCTGTTGAAAGCAGGCTGCTTACCTTTTGAAAACATTTTCTCAAAATGATCAGCATCAAAAGGATTAACAGGTCTCTTACCATCAGCTTTGGACCCAGAGTCTGTCTTGTCAACAGGTTTAGAGTCCACAGCTACAACTTGAGCTTGTTTTCCTTTATTTTGCTTGTGTGAACCAGCAGAGTTCTTAGCAGGCTGATTTGATGGAGAACACATTCCATCATCAGCTTTTGGAGCTTTTTCACACAAGCTGTCAGTATATTGAGGCCTGACAAACCTGTTTGTTGAGACTAGCTTACCATTTACTTTCTGAATGAAAGTGCTAGGAAGCTCACCAAGAGTGGACAAGTCATTTTTTCAGATTATTTATCTCAACAATAGAAGCTGCTTTGTCAAGATCCCCTCCAAGATAGGATTGGATTTGTGCAGGGATCTGTTGACTAATGCAATGGCTGACGTTTTGTGCAGATTGGCACCAAGAGTCAATTATCTTTTGAAGCTTTGCATGTTTTATGTATGTCTCTCTCTCTTTTCTTCTAGTAAAATGGAGTTGATGTGTTTTAATTCATCAAGCTCAGTTTACAACTTATGGAAACTGTCCAGTTTACTGGATTTTATGTCAAGATCATTTTTAAGCTTAGAGATTTCAGACAGTAAAACATTGTGCTTCTCAACAGCAGCTTTTAAATCAACAAGCATGTATTCAAACAATTTTACTTTTTCATCAGAACTGTAAGCCATAAAGTTTTGTACCTTGTACATCATTGTGGGATTCCAGTTCTCTAAGCTGCTGAAGGCTTCAGCTTCAGCCAGGTCTTGTTTGAAGTTGCTGGTTGATGGGACATCAGTGTTGGCCATCAGACAGTTGTTATCTTCTTCATCTGAAGATGAGTCAGATTCCTCCCAATCACATGTCTCAGCCATGAGTCCCTTTTGCTTGTTGGAAGCCACTGAGTTTTCCAACTTTTTCAGCTTAGCCATGGCCATAAGGTACTTAAACCTGTAGCCATCGTCCCTGTATGTCTTGAATGGTTTGGATGACTGACCAATAGCTTTAGACACACAGTCAGCAGCTGTGTGACCAGTTTTGCCACATTAAAGCACTCAGCCTTAGTTTTATCAAATGCCTTCTTTTTGACAGCATTTGAGTTCCTCTGAAGCATTCTTCCACCAAACCTCTTCTTGTTGAACTTTTTGACAAGCATTGCAATCATTTGCTCATCATCAAGTTCAGCAAGATCTTCACAGTCTTCCTCTTCAGACATCTCTTACCTTTCATCATCAGCCTGTTGATCAGGTTGTGTGAACACATCACATACCTGACCAACAGGTTGTCTCACGCTGGCCACCAAGACAACACCTCTCTTAGACATTTCCAAGGCATTTTTTTATGTTGCCTTGACTGCTCATCATTCAGTAGGGATCCATATAAGTTTACAAGATGCATACCTTTGATGGTGCTTGAATTTCTCAAGATAGTAGAAAAATAGTTCCATTCTTCAGGCAGGATGTCCAAGAATTTGTTCACCAGAGTTAAGCTGTCCTTTGTGATCCCAACAACTTTGAGATCATTGGTAAGAGCAGTGAACCTAGTATAGGTTTCTGTGAGTGACTCCTTTGGTTTTAAAAAGAAGAGTTCATACTGTCTAACAAGATTGTTAATCCTGTTATCCAGTGTGATTGTGGGACCATCATAGACGGTACACAAAGTATCCCACATCTCCTTTGCAGTCTTCAATTTCTCAACCTGTTTGAACACATCATCAGGAAGAGAAATGACCAGGTTGTTCCTGGCTTTTGCATCAAGAGCAACCAGCCTTTTGTCTTCATCAGACCATTGAGCTTTGGCCTTTTCAAAGGTTCTGATCTCAGGGGCAGCTCCTTCAACAGCAGGAGTGATAGTAGTAACAGAAGTTGGCACATAGGGACCTTCAGTTACTATCTCTGGCAGTTGTACATCCAGATTCTCTAAGTAGAGCATCATTCTGCACTTCCAACCAGAGAAGTTTTGATGATTGAACTTGGGGGGTTTGGCCATTGAACCATTGTCATAGTAAGAGGAGGAACTGGCAGCACTGTTGTCCATGGGAAAGTAGGGAGAATGAGAGATCTAGAGTTAACACACACTCAACCTGGCTCTGATACCAGTTGTAGGTCCCAAAAGGTTTCCCTAGAGTATTATTCTAAGCTGTAGAGGGGGGGGGGGGTGAATACAACAAATTAAATTCAACACTCTTTTCTTAATGTTTGTGTATACTATTAACAAATGTTAATTACAAACAAGCTTGACTGCGGAAAGGTTCAAACTGAGATGACAGATACAACAGTTGTTTCAACTAATCTAAGACACACTCAGACTAGATACAATGAATACACTCACTTAGATGAACTCACTGATTTTACAAGACACGGATGGACAACTTGAGTGTGAACAACTTAGACACACATACTGTTATATTCAAGCAGACTTGCATGCATGGAAAAACACACTTCAATGCACGATCTGATTTCTCACTCTTGGTTATCTCACAATCCTTAGAAGCTTCCTTTTATACTCTCACTGAGAATCTCAGTGAAGCTTCTTCATTGGACAATGAGATAGTGAGATGTCTTTCCAAAAAGACAAAACACCTTTTCTGCACATTCTGATAAAGCAGATTTGTCTTCATATGGCAGAATCTTTGTCTTTTCTTTTTGTCACTGTTTCATAAGGCTTTAACCAAAGGAGGAATGTCAACTTTGCATCTTTCTTCTTTTGTTAAGGCCATTTTGATATAAGAAAAGGTCTGTCACCCTTTTCAGATATCCGTTTGTCTTCATGTAACAGAACAACGTAGGCAGGTGTTGGGAAATATTCTAAGTATGTCAAGCTGTTAGTTAGATTTCTCAGACTGTTAGTAGATTTTCTGTGTAATTACAAAGTTCAAACTATTATTAGAGTAAGTTCGAGCTGCTAGTTCAAAAGTTCAAGCTGCCAGAGTTAAAAGTTCAAGCTGCTCAAGTTCAAGCTGCTCAACAGATAAAGTTCAAGATGCTCAACAGTTTAACAACAGAAAGTGCTGAAATTCAGGAAGTGTTTTATATTCGAAGATATAGCATATCTACTACCAGAGAAATCAGAGTTCCTCAAGGAAACATATCAGGAGGCTTTATATATAGATAGAATAGGTTTTTCTATTGTGAGTCTGCACGCACAAGTTTTTGATTGTATTGTAATTGCTTTCTGATTAAGTTTCTCAAGCCTCTAAGGTTGTAAAACCCTAAGAACAGTCTGTGTTCTTCGTCTAATCAAACAGATTTGAGGTGATTGTAATCAGTGAGTTTGGCAATACAAAAGATTTGATTTTTGATTATATTTATGTGTTATTTGTTCTGAAAGTTTTTCTTAAAAACAATTAAGTGTTATTCCGCAAACTTCTTAATTGGACTTTGATTCAATACAAGGTTATTGGTTTTACACTCTGATTTATTCAAACCAGTTAATCTTAGGTGGTGATTTTGATCCTGACAAGTGGTATCAGAGCCAGGTTTTTCTTTGTTTTCAAAGTCAGAAGCTTTCTTTTAAAACTTTTATTTTTCTGCAATGGAATTTGATAATAGCAGTAGTGGATCTGGGCAAGGACTCAAAGTGCCTATGCTCAAACCTACTGAGTTCGAGATGTGGAAACTCAGGATTCAACAACACATTCAATTTATTGATTATGCCATATGAGAAACTGTTGAATATCCTCCTGTAGTTGATCTTGAACTAGATGCTGAAGGCAAGCCCATAAAAACACCTCCAAAGACTGAACTTGAAAGAAAGGCTAGAATGAATGAAGTGAAAGCTCTTACTCTCTTACAGATAGCCATTCCTAATGCTTATCAACATCAGTTTAAAAAGTTCTATACTGCTCATTCTCTTTGGATTGCTTTAGAGAAAAGATTTGCTGGCAATGCTAGCACCAAAAGGAATCAAAAAGACCTTTTAAAACAGCAGTATGAAAACTTTTCTGGTGGCAAGAATGAAAACCTTACTCAGATTTTTGACAGGTTTAATAAGCTGATAGGTGAATTGGAGAGTGCCAAAGTCAGCTTGGATCAAGATGAAGTAAACAGAAAATTCCTTAGATCACTTGGTGAAGAGTGGACAGTCTATGCTGCCCAATGGAGAACCAAAGATACTCTTGATGAAATAGAGTTGGATGACCTTTACAACAGCCTGAGAGTGTTTGAAACTGAGATTGAAAATAAAAAGAAATCCTTTTCTTACAATCATAACACTGCTCTACTGTCATCAGCATTAACTGATAAATCTAACTGTTGTGATTCCTTTTCAGGTGCTGATGGTAACTCTACCGAAGTTCATTATGAAGCTTTTGTTGCAAGTGATGGACTGTTTGCTCTAAATGCTAAAGATTTAGAACAAATCCATCCAGATGATTTAGAAGAGATGGACTTGAAATGGCAGCATGTTATGTTGACTATGAGGGCCAAAAGATTTCTGAAAAGAACTGGCAGACCAAACTTTCAAGCCAGACCAGAAGGCAAACCAGCATTTGATATCAGAAGTTGAATGCTTTAAATGCCACAAGCTTGAACACTTTGCCAGAGAATGCAGATCCCAAGGTCAACAGCCATCAAGACCCCAGCAAACTAATCAAACTTCATCATCACAAGCACTTGTCTCTCAAGAAGACAATGTGTTTGACTGGAGTGATCAGACAGAAGAAGAGTTTCAAAATCAAGCTCTTATGGCAGAAACATCTAATGTCACTTCCACTGAACTACCATCCGAGGTAAATGCTAAACTCTGCTCTCAAACATGCAAAAATATGGTTAAAAAGTACAGAGATCATAATGAGAGCATGTGCAAAACTCTAGCTAAGATGGAAGAAAGGAGATATGAGTACATGCAGGCTATAGAATATCTTGAAAAACAGATCAATGACTATAAGGATAATGAGATTCAGATGAGATATGATAGAACATATCATGAGTGGGAGAAAAAGGAACTAAATAAGAAAATAGAGACCCTAAATAAGAAACTAGATGAGGCTGAATAGAAGGTGTTAGAAGCTAACAAGAAAATAGAATCTGTTAATATAGATTTAGGAAGCTTCAAACTGGCAAATCAAAAGCTAGAACACCTAATGGAGGTTCAATTTAAAGATAAGGTGAAATCTCAACTCAATCCCAAAGAAGGTATAGGATACAGAGCCACTCCACCTCAATACAACAACAAATACATTCATCCCATGAGTGAAGTTGCTGATAGGCTTATTAATGAACCATTAGATGAAACAATGACAACTATAGATCCTATCCTTGAAAACAGTCCTGAATCTAAAGAAGAACTGATTCCAAATGAAGACTGTGAGTGTAAAGAAGTTGAGAGAGAACTCAAAACAATGAGTGCACCCATAGAAACCCCTACTTCCAGTTTCATCAAAACCCCAGTGAGAAAGGAAAAGAGAAGATGAGTGTATGCAATAATGCTCCACATGTTTCTGTACCTTCTAACTGTAACATTGCATCCTCCTCAAAAATTAATAAAAGGGGTAAAACTGTTCCCATATGCACATGCCAAAAGCATGGTGTCCAAAAGTTTCCCACACAACAGCAGGTAAGGGGAAATCAAAGGAATAAGAACCAGTTATGGTCTAACAGAACTGGTTCTCCAATCAAAGCAGTCAAAAGATGTTTCCATTGTGGCAGGAAAAACCATTTGGCCAGAAATTGTCTATATAAACCATCTGTTGCAAAACAGACTGTGATTCAAAAACAGGCAATTGTTCGAAACTCAAAACCTTTAAAGGCCAAACCACCTGTTACACCAGTTTCAAAGAAGACAGTTGACCACAGGTACTTAAGAGTCAACAAAAGACAGCCTACACACCAAAAACAAGTTTTAGCAAAATCCAAAACAAACATTAAAAAGGTATGTGTGTTAAAGGCAATAACACAGATCAAACTGCTGGTGCAAGTGTTGAGACTGTTAAGTCTAACGTTGGAACTGGTAGTACAAATTCTGAAGCTGTTAGCACTAAAAATCCAGTTCAAACTGCTAAGTCTAAAACTGGAACTGGTAGTGGATCTTCTGAAACTGTTAATGAAAAGGTTGGAAAGAACACCTGGATACCTCATGTCATAACTAAATATTCTGCACAAAATCCACCAGTGGATCTCACTAAGTATAAAAAGACACAAACAGTGTTTAGTTATGTCAATGCACAAGGACAACCCAAAACCAACTTGGTTTGGGTTTACTCCACTACTAACAAAGCTTTCATTTGTGCATGGCACCCACAGGACCCAATATAAAACAAGATGGCATATGGATAATGGATGCTCTAGGCACATGACATGCAATTCTGAATGCTTGTCAAATTTCAAAAGCTTTGGAGGAGGATTTGTTGCATTTGGTGGAAATTCCAAGGGAGGAAAGGTAACAGGTAAGGGTACTGTCAAAGCAGGCAATATGATCTCCAATGATGATTTGTATGTTGAACAGCTGAAGTATAATTTACTAAGTGTGTCTCAAATCTGTGATAAACAAAATCTTGTTCTATTCACAGACTCTGAGTGTATTGTCCTTTCAAAAGATTTTAAAATCCCTGAAAATCTTGTTTTACTTAGAACACCAAGGAAGACAATGTCTACTGTTTAGACACAGATCTTTTGTCAAAATCAAATACTTTAAGTTGTTTGATATACAAAGCATCATCTAATGAGTCTGCTCTATGGCACAGAAGGATGTGTCACATGAACTTCAAATCAATGAATGTTATAGTCAAAAAGAATTTGGTAAGAGTTTTACCACAAAAGGAGTTCATATGTGATGATCATTGTGTAGCATGCCTCAAAGGCAAGCAACACAAAACTTCTCATAAGGCCAAAGAAATAAATTCAATCTCATCTGCTCTTTATCTTATTCATATGGATCTCTTTGGTCCAACATCTGTGTTGAGTTTGAATAAAAGAGCTTACTGTTTAGTCATTGTTGATGATTTCACCAGATTTACATGGGTTTACTTTCTTAGGACTAAGGATGAAACTGCTGAGCTAGTCAAATCCTTTATCCTTAAGATAGAAAATCAATCAAACTTAAAAGTTAAGGTGATCAGGTCAGACAATGGAATTGAGTTTAAAAACCAAATCCTAAACAGTTTCTGTGAGTCTAAAGGTATTACAAGGCAATATAGTGCACCCTGAACACCACAACAGAATGATGTAGTTGAAAGGAAGAATGAAACTTTAATAGAGGCTGCTAGAACAATGTTAGCTGATTTCAAACTGCCAATGACCTTTTGGGCAGAGGCAGTCAATACAGCTTGTTATGTGCTGAATAAGGTTCAAATTGTTCAGTCACAAGGGAAAACTTCATATGAGTTATTCCATCACAGAGTTCCCTTAGTAGCCTTTCTAAAATCCTTTGGTTGTTCATGCACTATTCTGCACACTAAAACTCCCTTAGGAAATTTGAAAGTAAAGCTGAAGAAGGTTTCTTTGTAGGTTACTCTACTCAAAGCAAAGCCTATAGAGTGTATAACAGTGTGTCTAAAACCATTGAAGAAAGTGCCAATGTTGAGTTTAATGAAAACACTGCTAATGTTAAAGGCACTGGTTTTGATTGGTTGTTTGATTTAGATTTACTAACAAATTCTCTGAGCTTTGTTGAGTATACTGTAGGAACTGATGAAGACAGTGTTGAAGCTGCCAACACAATTTCTCATGCTGGTCACACAAACATTCAAGCTGATGGCAAAAAGTTTCAAACTATTGAAGATTCTGATAAATGGGATGAGTATACTGTACTACCACTTCTATCTTGTGATCCACCAGGGGTACTGAATGCTCAACATGATACAAATCTAGATTATGAAGTGCCAATCCCAAGTCCTGAGGTAACAACTACATCCAATAGGGAAACAGTCCCATCTTCTGGTCAAGCTGTTCCTGAAGCAGAATCATCAAGTGGTCCTGAAGGTGATGATACAAATTTAGGAACATCATTTCAGACAGAAAAAGAACCCACAATCAGGGTTCACAAGTATCATCCTCTCAATCAGATAATGGGAGACCCACGTACACCTGTGCAGACAAGGACAATGGTTCACAAGGAGTCCACTGATGCTGAATCAGCAGTTCCTGAATTCAGTCTAGCTGCCTTTGAACATGCATGCTTTATGTCACAATTAGAACCTAAGAAGGCATCTGAGGCTCTGAAAGATCCATCTTGGATTGAGGCAATGCAAGAAGAACTTTTTGCAATTCAAGATTCAGAATGTATGGACTCTAGTTGACTTACCTAGAGGAAAGAGAGCAATTGGTACAAGATGGGTTTTCAGAAACAAGAAGGATGAGAGAGGGATAGTAATCAAGAACAAAGCAATATTGGTAGCACAAGGATACACTCAAGAAGAGGGAATAGATTATGATGATGTCTTTGCCCCAGTAGCAAGGATAGAAGCCATCAGACTGTTCCTAGCTTATGCCAGCTTCAAAGGGTTCAAAGTGTACCAAATGGATGTGAAATCTGCATTCCTGTATGGTACAATCGAAGAAGAGGTTTATTGTGTCAACCCCCTGGATTTGAGGACTATAAGTATCCAGACAGAGTCTACAAACTAGACAAAGCCCTCTATGGACTCCATCAAGCACCAAGAGCATGGTATGACACTTTGTCCTCATACCTTCTACAAAATGGATTCAAGATAAGTACTCTGGACAAGACATTGTTCACAAAGTCCATCAAATCAGAGATTTTGCTTGTTCAGATCTATGTTGATGATATCATTTTTGGGTCAACAAATGACATTCTGTGCAAAGAGTTTGAAACTTTGATGCACAAAAAGTTTCAAATGAGTTCAATTGGAGAACTCACCTTCTTTCTAGGATTGCAAGTCAAGCAGAAGCCCACAAGACTTTTTATAAGTCAATCAAAGTATGTAAATGACATCCTGGAAAAGTTTGGCTACAAAGATACCAAAGTTGCTAGTACTCCAATGGACACTCACAAGCAGTGTAACGACCCAATTATTTAAATTGATAATTAATACTCATTGTAATGAAATACGATTCGAGGTATTAATTAATTTCAAGACACATAAATAAACGTTTGTGTATGAATTTTATGAATATATGTCTTGAATATATAGAAAGGACTTTAAAAGAAATGCAAATAATTCTAGGGGTTGGTTGGTAAATGTGTGAAAATTATGGGGTAGAAAGAAAAAGAAGAAGAAAATCTTCTTTCTTGTTGCTTTATACATACGCAGACACACACACACACATGTGTGTGTGTTCATCTTTTTCCAAAATTTCAAAATAGAGAGAAAAGAGAAGAGAAGAAGAAGAAGCCAAAAATCAGCTTTTGGTGGAAGCTTTTGTCGTTTTTGAAAGATCCAAGAGGTACCCACTCTTATATATATATATATATATATATATATATATATATATATATATATATATATATATATATATATCTCACTATTTTCTTTCTTCTCCTCTCCATCTTCATATGAAGAAGATGAGAAACCCAAATGGGTTTTTATGGACAATATGGAGAAATCTTTAGATCTTGATGGATGATAATGAAATATAGTTAGAATCATCATTTTAAAGCAT
Source organism: Centrapalus pauciflorus (assembly GCA_020465985.1). NCBI lineage: Eukaryota > Viridiplantae > Streptophyta > Magnoliopsida > Asterales > Asteraceae > Centrapalus > Centrapalus pauciflorus. The sequence goes on along the minus strand of JAANYP010007331.1, from coordinate 63,331 downwards.
ATTATTCAAGTTTTACGAATTTTGGTGGGTTTTAACTCAAAAACCCGGAATAGAGTTTTATGAACTCTCAATGATTCAAAAGGATGAAATAGTGTTTTGATAGTTTAAATGAGTCTAAAAAGGTATATATATATGTTTGGAAATGATTCCCAACTGTTTATAATAAATGTGAAAAGTTTTGGTAGCTTTGAACATTAAATCCGTAAGGCAGAAGGTGCAGACCTGCACTCGAACTCGGCGAGTTGGCCTTGAATTTCGAAAGAAAATTTTGCTAAGTAAGGATTTCGGATTTCAATGTGATCCGAGTTCAGATGAAGGGATCCAGATTTCGGAGGCTGGACCCGAAATTCGGATGAGGGTCCGAAATTTGGATGGTCCCTGACCCGAATTCGAATGATTTGAAATTCGGTGCGACCCGAATTCGGATGGGAGAACTCGGCGAGTTCCTCCTATTACTTGGCGAGTTTGGCCCAGTTTGGCCAGAAATTGCAATTTTTATTAGTCCTTGGGATCTTTTGCCATAATAAATTATAACACCGAGTATGAAGAATAATTAGATCAAAATAATTATTTAGGTTGATGCTGAAATTAATTAAGACTTACGACTAATGTATCCGGATCAAAGTTAAGAAATTATAAGCTGTGAGACTTATAAATATTATATTATGAACCTATCTGTAGGGGTTTTGACGGGTTAAGTCACTTAGAGACTATCACTCATACTTTGACGAATATAACTCGGTTTTGAGACCGAGAGCGTATTGTGCACCACTGTGAGTTCTAGCATTAATGTATTTATATGCATATCATGAATTGTATGTTATTGCTTTCGTATCATTCTTGTCATTTACATGCTTTGCCATCACATATATTATTGTTGACATAATATCACTCGGTTGATAAGTTGTTGATCATTCATTTGACCTCTCCGCCGAGACGGTAAGCCTGAGTGTGGTAACCTAGCGGAATCATAATGGTAAGCCTGAGTGTGGTAACCATTATTGCCTGTAAAACGATAAGCCTGTGTGTGGTAATCGTATGGCATCACTGTAAACTGCATATCTGTCTGTGGTAATCGAGCAGTAGACCGTAAACCCATTATTCGGTAAGCCTGTGTGTGTGGTAACCGCAATGTGGTAGTTTATTAGCCGTTAGTTGGCCTCCTAAAATTATTAGTTGAATTCATGGCATTGCATGACATCATTCATATATCGCATAGTACTTTAATCTAGAATCTCACTAAACAACTTCGTTGTTTACCCGTTAGTTGATATTTCTTTTCAGGAACTGTTAAGGGCAAAGGCCCGGCTAGCCCAAGTTGTTAGACATCGTTTGGAGCTCGGTTAGGAGCTCAATATTTTGTTGGCGATTGGGGTGGGAGTAGCAGACTTCCATTTTGGATTTACGCGAATTAGTTAATGTTTATTAATTCGGTTGTAATTAAATTGATAACTTATTCTTGTAACCCCAGCTACATTACTCCGTGATTTCCGCCACTCTGTTGTGTTTTATGCAAAGTGTTTGGAATCACGTTGATGATTATTAATGTATTACAAAAGTTTTAAATTTGTCCGCCTTTCCGCAAGTACTCTGTATAAATTAATGTATAACGGTATCGAAATACTCGTATTAGTTGTATGGGTGTTTCAAGCAGCTTGATGCAGACAAAGATGGAGTGGATGTGGACATTCACTTATATAGATCCTTGATAGGTTCACTAATGTATCTCACATCTTCTAGACCTGATATAATGTTTGCTGTTTGTGTTTGTGTCAGGTTTCAATGTGCTCCAAAGGACTCACATCTGTTTGCTGTTAAGAGAATCTTTAGATACCTCAAGGGCCAACCACAGTTGGGACTATGGTATCCTAAGGACTCTCCTCTTGAACTAACAGCTTATTCTGACAGTGACTATGGAGGTTGCAACATAGACAGAAAATCCACAACTGGTGGATGTCAATATCTAGGAGCAAGACTGGTCTCTTGGCAGTGCAAAAAGCAAACAACTGTCTCCACCTCATCTACTGAAGCAGAATATGTAGCAGCTGCAAGCTGCTGTTCCCAAGTGATGTGGATTCAGAATCAACTGAGAGACTATGGTATGAACTTTCTATCTACTCCTATTTACATTGACAACTCAAGTGCAATAAGCATTGTACAAAATCCAGTGAAATTTCCCAAAACCAAGCACATAGACATTAGATTTCATTTTATAAGAGATTGTAATGAGAAGAAATTAATCCAAGTTATCAAAATTCATACAGATGATCAGTTAGCTGATCTATTTACAAAACCATTTGATGTAGGAAGATTCACCTTCCTAGTATCAAATATTGGTATGGTTAATATGGCTTAATTTGTTTTTCATCATTCTCTCTTATTTTATGAAGAACATATTTATTTCATGTGCTTGATTAAGGGGGAGACACTGTTTCATAAGAATATGCTTAATTTTCAACTAACAGCTTGAGTCTTTTCTCAAGCTGCTAGTTCATTTTACACGAACTGTTAGTTGTCTTCACTTGATCTGTCAAAGTGTGCAGGGTAATTCTGTAATTTATTATCAGTGTGTGCGCGGGACTAGATATTTTCGAAATGTCCAAACCTTTAAAGGTCCCAGTTTCGTTCAATTGCAACTACCAGTTGCAAAAATATCTTCCAACGATCTGTTCTTCTCTCTCTGAGCGATTCACACACAGTCGATTCAAACCCTAAATCACCGTTTTAATCTCTAATGGAGTTTGTCAAAGAGCACAACTGCCTCCCTTATTCTCTCAAACATACTGACCTTCAACCATTCCACGACATGATGGACTTCCTCAGAAGTTCCCATATCCATCATGCCCTCACTGTAAATCCCACCATCTATGTGGCTCATTGAGGACACTCCCACCCTCAATTTGGAGGTGGACATCCCATCAGAGGATGTCCATATGGGTTTTGTGGCTGACACTACTGATGTCTCTACACAAGAGGCACAAGATAGTGTCAACATATCTAAGACCACACCCATGGCAACAGAGGGTGTGCAAGCACCTTCTGGAAGTCCCCAGTACCAAGAACAAAGGGCCCTAGATGTTTCTACCTTTGGAATTCCTGCCAGTGATAGATCTCAAATACCTCTATCATTTGAAGATCTTGAGGCTAGTCTGCAACTCATGGCATTGACGGATCAACAGCTGAAACCTGTTGTAGACATATTGGAACATTATAAGTCCCTTATTGCTGCACAGGGGGCACAAATCACAGCTCTGCAACAGACTATAGCAGCCCAACATCAACGATTGGGTTATTTTCGTCAAGGGTTCACCCTCTATGGAAATAAGATTATACTGCTTGAGAAGATGGTTCGAACCCTGATTGCAAAGGTTTCCAGTCCACCTGACCAAACCAATGCATCCAAAAAGGGGGAGAATCAGGAGATCCCACCTTCAGTCCAAACAGCTTCAACCTCCCCTCCAACAGTCCCAGTTTCTAGGCTAACAGTCCCAACAGCTACTCAAGCTGTTAGCCTAGAAACTCAAGCTGCTCCAATCAGGACAACTGGAGTTGTCATCAAAGAAGGTTCTCAGGCTCCTACCGCAACAGTCCAATCCACAGCATCAGCTTCCAGAGATAAGGGTAAAGGCATTCTAATTGAATCTCCAAAGATTAAATTCTCTTCTAAAGAATCCCAGGTTGCTCATGATGCTGAATTAGCAAGGAAAATAGCAGAAGAACAGGATGAACTCTTAGACCAGCAAACCCATGATCAAATGAAAGATGATGAAACCTTAGGTGACTATCTAAGAGGGTTTGTGGTCAAGCAAAATCAGAAGAAAAGGAAAATGCCAACAGGGCATTCAAAGGCAGAACATAGAAGGTTTTTGATAAATTTCTCTGCATCAGTTGGACTATCAAGAGTAATGGCTCAGTCATGGCCAACAGAAAAACTTCAGGTCTTATATGACAAGGAAAAAAAAAAACAGGACGCAGCCAAAGTCTCCCAGCAAGTCCAAAGCCAACAAGAACCAGTTCAAGCTGCTGCTAGTGATCCTCCTCCTCAAACAAAGATTGATCAGGTCAAAAGAGTGTTGTTTGAACAACAGCTTCAAAAGGTACTAGAAATAGAAAAGGCCCTGGATCAATATGATTTCTCCAAACCACCTATTACCTACTGGTATGCTAAATCAATGGATGACATTGATTTAGACTATCATTTTGTAATTAGGAGAGAGTCTGGTCCAGAAGAAGAATATAAGAGCCTAGCTTAGATGGCACAAAGGCTAACCAGAGAGGATCTGACAAAAATGCATCACATTGGAACTGTTAGCCATTCAAGATCTCGATGTGTATGGGTTCAAAGAAATGTAAAAGATCTTAGAAGCATTTTTGATCTAGAGTCTACAAGAGTAGAGATGGAAGCTGCCAAGGAGATGAAGATTGTACAGGTTGATATATATGCCAAATCAATGACATATAGACATAAACTTGCAGACGGATCCAACAGGTTCTACAATTTTGAGTTCTTTAATCTGCCAAAAGCTTGGCTACTCCAAATAAGCTCAATGAAGATTCACTATGATAAAGAGGAGTTGAAGAGAGATTTCATAAAGGCAATAAATCAGAAACTTTCACAATTGTAAGTTTTTGGATGCCTTAGTTTGTAAATAACAGTTTTACTTTGTTTTATTTCCTTATTTTGTATAGAAAATTAAAGTCTTGTGTAAAGAATTTAAGTTGTCAGGCTGTTAGTTAGATTTCTCAGACTGTTAGTAGATTTTCTGTGTAATTACAAAGTTCAAACTGTTAGTTGAGTAAGTTCGAGCTGCTAGTTAAAAAGTTCAAGCTGCTCAAGTTCAAGCTGCTCAACAGATAAAGTTCAAGCTGCTCAACAGTTTAACAACAGAAAGTGCTGAAATTCAGGAAGTGTTTTATATTCGAAGATTCAAGCATATCTACTACCAGAGAAATCAGAGTTCCTCAAGGAAACAGATCAGAAGGCTTTATATATAGATAGAATAGGTTTTTCTATTGTGAGTCTGCACGTACAAGTTTTTGATTGTATTGTAATTGCTTTCTGACTAAGTTTCTCAAGCCTCTAAGGTTGTAAAACCCTAAGAACAGTCTGTGTTCTTCGTCTAATCAAATAGATTAGAGGTGATTGTAATCAGTGAGTTTGGCAATATAAAAGATTTGATTTTTGATTATATTTATGTGTTATTTGTTCTGAAAGTTTTTCTTAAAAACAATTAAGTGTTATTCCGCAAACTTCCTAATTGGACTTTGATTCAATACAAGGTTATTGGTTTTACACTCTGATTTATTCAAACCAGTTAATCTTAGGTGGTGATTTTGATCCTGACAGCAGCCTTTTGCAGTTTCTGTTTTCCACTTTGTCTTCGACTTGTAAACTGATCTTGTAGCAAAAAACAATACAGGAGGACTTGGAAACATATTCCATAAAGTGTTTAGCCTGTTCACAAAGAACAGGTTCTGTTCACAAAGAACAGAACACTTAGGATCTGTCCAAGCTGCTCAACAGAACAGAGCAGCGTAGACAGTTTATGTCCAGCCTGTTCAGCAGACAGAACAGCTTGGACAATCTGCCTTTGTTGCAACGAATGCAACAGGGTAAACAGCTTTGGCTGATATTGCAAATCATCTTTCAGGTTTCAATAAGGCATAAACAGGCCTTAAATTATACCTTCAAGTGCATCAAACAGGTTTGATTAAAAATCTCCCCCTAAGATGTAGAGCAGGTTTGACTGAGGCCTTTTTGTGCCTAACAGCTACGAATATGAAACCAGAAATCTATAATCCGAACAATAATTCAAGATGACTATGAAATCCAAAGTAATAATGTAAAATAATAATAGTAATAAATAAAAATGAGTTTTAGTAAAATATGAGTGAAGAAGTGCGACAATAGTAAATATGCACAATAAGAATTATTTATTCTGACATTAGACTCTTACCGGTTATAGTTGATGAAACCAAGATCCTAGAGTCAATAACCTTGTGTTAGACATACATAATTCATGAGTTGGTGGCATAACGAGTTCTAATGATTAATCAAATAATCATGAAATGAAAAATATAATAATAATAACTGTGAATGCAAGAACAATTTTTCAAAATGACCCTTTAATTAACAAGCTATAATATCACAAAATTAATTCATATTAACAAATATTTGAGCGTAGATGGATATAATATCTATCAAACTGTTTATAAATGCAAGTGAAATTAATGAACAAGAAAGGAACTATAAATAATAAAATCAGAAAGGGATGACTAAAAAGCTCTAATAAGAAAAAATATGTGTAATACAAACCATGCTAAAACTATATTAAGGTAGAAGATAATATTACTAATCCCTTAAGAGAAAGGGCTGTTACATTATCTACTATAACATACACAAGAATATTAAAGATAACATAAGTAAGCACCAAGAAAAAGGTTGAAATGACTTGTTTTGCGAATAAGATAAAAGTAATAATTAGATAAAATTTCAAATTGTAAGGCATACATCTACGCAACCAAAAAGATGTGTATGGACAATTTAAGGGTTGTCTGAGATCTCGGCTCGGAAAAAAATCCTTATTTAATATCTAGGTGTGTCTGAGGAGATAAATTGAGATTTAGTAGGAGAGGTGAAAGCCTTATTGGTCGAATGTGATCGCGAAAACGATAACATTAAAATATAAAGAGAATCGTAATGCTCCATCTTCATGAAACTAACTTCATTTGATTTCAAACAACACTAGACAAATATAGATGATGAGGCCCGACCAACGAGAAAGTTACTATAAATCTAAATTTAAACTGAATTAATAAAACAATGATTGAACTTAATCACTCGAAGGGACGAAAACACATCTTAAAAATAGTCAATAATACTAAGAGACCCATATATGGATAAACAAAACCATAATGAATACAAGCATAAATTAAACAAAAATAAAAATTGAAGCATAAGTTGTCCAATGTATGGAGATTGATAAAATCGTGCACTTGTCAGACATGAAAATCGAAGATTATGACCCAATTTCGAGATTATCACAAAACCCGAATGATCTCGAGGACGAGATCCATCCAACGGAAAAGTGATTGTAACACTCAAATTTTCATATAAATATCTAATACAATAATTGACGGGTTATCCTTTTATAATTGTTAAATATTAATTTAACTCTTGAAATATGAAACTAGGACTTAAAGTGTCACATCCTTGCTTTAAACACGCTTGCTTTATCCCAGGAATAAATAACAACTGCCATAATCATAATTAAGGCTAAAGCTTGCATAAATTCTAAATAAAGTATTACAGGGAATCATGCCCTAGACGTGCTACAAGCTTACAGTACTAAGTTGCTATTACATCACAATAATAATAAAAGTAGCTACCCAGATCCCAAAGCAACTCAATATTATATCACAAGCTGAATAGTGAGCTAAGTCCTCTGGGTTGAACAGAAAGTAGACCTAAGAAGATGGTCCAACTTGCTCTTTACCTTTGCCTGTTAAAATTGTGAGTAGCAACTGTAAGCTAATTGCTTAGTGAGTTAACAGAAATTCATGATGCTTGTAAGATATGTGGCTAAAAGGAAGTGCCTATAAAAGGCTGCTCAAATATCATGCTTGCTTGTAAAGCTTATACCAGAATGAAGTGCTTGCACAATTGAGACATTATACGCTGAAAAGGAGATGCCACCACTAGGGTTCTAGCTGACAGATGATCAATCTGTGATGCGGGCCTAGCTACCCGCATAATGCTTGGGGATAGTGGCGAGCATCAGAATTGCTTGCAGTAATACAAAATGATTATGAATGCACAAAGAAACGCATAACAAGTCTGACTGTATAAATGCTGAAAGATAAGCAGATAGCAATAAACACATGCATATTAATAGATCAGATGTAAGTTCCGGCTAAGCTGGGCACCGCCTGTACCACAGTATCCACCTTCGCTCACAAAGGCTCTATTGAAGTCCAAAGAAAGCATATAGAAGCAAATTATGTCTCAATTACATAAAATACATGTAAACAAGAATGACTGTTACTCACTGTACTATTAAACGCTTTATAATGCTCTGAATTGCTTGCTCGACTTATCTAGACTTTAACTTTGGCTTTGCACTAATTCTGAAGGCCGACTCTTTAAATAAGCTTTAACTCGTAACCAAACTATTACGCTTTAATTTAATATTGTGCTTGCAACAAATTGTCTGTAATTAAGATTACAGAGTACATAACCAGTTAATATAACTTGCTTAAAAATCTACGGGCTTAAAACCATAATTCTTTGCTAAATATTTTGTAGCTTTTAAATATAATTAAGTTTGGCCAAAGGCCACTTAATTACATTTAATATATATATATATATATATATATATATATATATATATATATATATATATATATATATATATATATATAATTATTACCATATATATTGATGTGGTTGGCAAATTGAAACATATATATATATATTCCATGCACACACACCTTAAGTTAACATGCTGGATCAAATTTCTATAGAAATCAAGGGGTTTGGTATCACAATTCAAGTGGGTCTCGCTGGTTTTGCTATTACCGAAACCATAAAGGGTTTTGGTAACCTTTTATGGATTTCGGTATATACACACATACAGGTGGGTTTCATTAGTACCGAAACCTAAAGGTTTCGGTATCGGTAGATGGTTTATGTGGTTTCGGTAGGGTCTAGGTCTCAGTTAGTTTCAGTGTGCATATATATAGGTCTAGGTACAAAAATGGATTACCGAAACCTAATAGGGGTTTCGGTATTGAGGAGGTTTTCGGTATATATAAACATCCAATGGTCTGGGTAGTTTAGCAAGGTCTCGGTATATCATGAAGGTTTCAGTACATAGGTGGTTTCAGCATCAAGCTCATACCGAAACCTTACATGGTTTCGGTATTAAAGTGAAGGTTTCGGTACTCACTTGCAACACTGCACATACTTACGCAGGTATCCCTTTCTTATTTTTAATCTATTTCAGCAGCCATTTAAGGAGAGTGAAGGTGGTTTAAAGCTCAAAATGATGAACTGATAACTCATGTATGCTTCAAATCATGGCCGAAGGCCAAATGCTTCTACTTGGTTCCAGTATTACCGAAACCCATGAGGGTTTCGGTACTCTCTTCATACAATCATACACACACGACACACAGAACATACATTCATTTAATCACATAAATATAACATGCATGATTTTAAATTTCAACTTTCAACAGTAATCTAGGCTTAATTTGATAAATTTAAAGCTAACTTTTTGTTCATAAAAACTCAGAAACCGTGGCTTCATCTTGGACCAAATTGAACATTTTGAATCTGGATTTACCTTAATAATCTTGTAGATAGTTGCTGTGTAATACTTTCTTGTTGATTTCTTGGCTTCAATTTCTGATTTTCTAGCAAGATTGAGATGACTCGTCGATGAATTTTGGAGAAGCCATATAGAAGAAGATGGGTGCAGAGATTGATTTTTTATGGAAATGGGAATTTTACTCTTATTTGGGTATTTAAATAAACACAAGTTTCCTTCTTCTCATTTTTAACCCCACAAGTTTTATCTATTCCCTTCTTTTAGATTTGATGCTCTACAAATAATTCATAACACATATTAACTTAACTAAATAATTTTTAATTAATTGCATTATTTAGCAATTAACTTTATTTAAATTCACAAATTACATTATCAAAGACAAGTTGTCACATAAACACATAATTTTGAAAGCGAGGTGTTATATAAAGTAATCAAATATTGATGAGATGTTATTTTATAAGTAAAACCAAGCTAAAATTTTTTTTGTTGAAGAATCAGAAGATTTAAAGTATGATGCCAAAATATGCATTTTGATGTTAAATCGAAGTTTCCTAGGGTTGACCAAATGGAGAGTGAAATTACACTCTTTTGTGCATGAATCTCCTGTAGGGGTGAGCTCGGTACCGTACCGAACCGGTACCGATCCCGAAAATACCGAAACCGAATTATTAGTTTTGAAAGAACCGAATACCGAACCGTATAATTTTATATGGTGCCGGTTCGGTTCCGAATACCGAATTTTAGCTAATTTAAAAACCGAATACCGAACCGAGAGTACCGAATACCGAATTTTAGCTAATTTAAAAACAGAATACCGAACCGAATATATTAATTCGGTATCGGTCGGTACCGGTACCGGTTCGGTACTGATTCGGGTTCGGGAAATGGTACCTGCCGCTCACCCCTAATCTCCTACCATCTTCACTTCCATTTTGTATCCATACCTCTTTTACATCATTTTATTCATTTTTACCCATTCCTTCACCCACTCAAAATTTCATCGAATTAGTTTACAATTAAGAAATCTCTAGAGTTTATTGAAGACTTGGGGCTAGAACTCTAAAGGGAGACATTTCATCACCTTCATCTTTCTCAATCACCTTCACCATTATTCTTCCTTTCAAGGTACCAAACTCTAGATGAAGCCGTGACTTTGTTGACCGTGATGGTATTATTTTTGTATTGCCATTTTGGAGGGTCGATGAACTCTAGATGAGTTGGAATGTAAACTTAAACTTGTTTTGCGTACTCTGGTTGATGAAATTTATTATGATGGGCGGTTGTTTTATTTATTGATGTATGACTTTACAAAATTTAAATCATCCCTTATTTTTGAGGAATATTGTATGTGAATGGTGGAAGTTAGTGTTAAAAATATTCAGTCCTTTCACAACTCTAGGTCATGTGTTGGGTACTTTCTTTCATGTACTTGAGTTGTCGCGACGCGTAAGCTATCACTTTGCCATGTTGCATCAAAACACATCCTAATTCGTTTAGGGATGCATCACTATACACAATAAATCCACCTATTCCTAGATGCACTCACTAACTTCTTCATTAACATCTGAAATGGTTCCTCTCTTTCATTCCATTCGTACTTAGCACTCTTTCGTGTCAATGTTGTAAGCGGTGCGACAATCTTGGAGAAGTCTTGTATGAATCTTCTATAGTAACCTGCCAAACCTAGGAAGCTACGAACTTCTGTTGGAGTTCGTGGTTTTTCTCATTTGGTTATTGTTTCTACCTTTCCAGGATCAACTTTAATACCTTCATGACTTACTACATGTCCCAAAAATTACACCTCTTTCAACCAAAATTCACATTTTGAGAACTTGGCATAAAGTTTCCCTTTCTTTAAGAGTTCTAGTATTATCATGAGATGTTCAGAATGTTCTTCTTCAGATTTGGAATAAATGAGAATATCATCTATAAAGACGATCACAAACTTATCTAAATAAGGCTTACAGACTCGGTTCATCAGATCCATATAGGCTGCAGGTGCGTTGGTCAAACCACACGGCATAACTAAATGTTGTTTTTAGTATGTCAGTTTCTTTGACTTTCAATTGATGATGCCCTGACCTTAGATTAATCTTTTAAAAAAATGACTAGCTCCTTAAAGTTGGTCAAAAAGATCATTAATTCTTGGGAGTGGATAGTTATTTTTGATAGCGACTTTATTCAACTCCCTATAATCGATGCACAACCTCATTGGCCCATCCTTCTTCTTCATGAATAATACTGGAGCTCTCTAAGGTGAGACACCTGGCCTAATGAATCCTTTATCTTATAGCTCCTAGAGTTGATTCATCAATTCGTTCATTTCCATAGGGGCCAATTGATATGGGACTTTGGAAATAGGAGTTGATCGATGTACTAAATCAATTGAAAAACTCCACTTGTCGATCAGGAGGTAGCCCAGGTAAATCTTCTGGGAACACTTCAGGAAAATCTCGAACAACGGGAATGTCATTGGGATTTGAGAATTTCTTTCATTTATGAATAACATGAGCCAAGTAGGCTATGCATCCTTTGCGAAGGAATTTCTGGGCTTGAATCAAGGTTAGGAAGTTAGATGATGATAGGTTTGTTCTCTCCGAAAACATACTTCCTTTCCTTCCGGTGTGTAGAATTTAACAGATTTGGTATTGCCAAGAATTGATGCATTATTTTGGACATCCAATCCATGCCATTAATAATATCAAATTCTCTTAATGGCATTGGAATTAGGTCAATGGGTAGCTTATTCCCTTCAACTTCTATGTCACAACCATTACACCATTTGTTTAAGTATATTCGTTCATTGTTGGCTATTTTTACTTCTATCCTTATGTTCATATGCACAACAAGTAAAGATAATGTCTCACATAAATGATGGGATATGAATGATCTAGATGCGCCTGAATCGAACAATACTTTAGCGTAAGCTGAGTTGATTATGAGTGTACGTGAGACAACATCATTGGTTTCCCTAGCCTTCTGAGCAGTCATCTGAAATGCCCTTCTAGTGGTCTTGTTTGTTGTTCGATTTTATTTTATAGTGGTGGTCCCTGTAGATGTTTTCTTTACTGCTCCTCCTTTTGTGTGACTTCGTTGGGGACAGTCAGGTGCTAAATGGTTAGGTATTGACAAATAAAACACTGACGATTTTTCACAAGACATTCGCAGGTTTTATGACCCATGCGTCCACATGTAAAACAAGCACATGTATTTGCCAAACATCGCTTGTCACCATGAAACTTTTCACAATTAGCACAAGCTTTTCCTTTTCTGTTAGTGTCATATCGGTTACCCGAACCTGCATTAGGGGATCAAAATATATTGTTCTCATAAGCCTTTCCTTTAAACTTCTTGTTTTCTGGAAGGCGCGTTGTCTCTTCCTCCCATTTCGTGTTACCAATTGTCCTTCATCTCTCTTTCCTCCATACTCTCTTTCAGCCATCAATGTTGCATCTACTGATTCACGATAAGTTCTTGGTTGAGTCATTGCTGCCGACCCTTTGATGGTGGTTTTTAACCCGACAACAAACCTCTTTGCTTTTAGCACTTCAGTGCTATAAGGTAGGTAGCAAAGCGAAACATTTCAGTGAATCTATTGGCATACTCCATAACAGTTAGAGTACATTGTTTCAGGTTCAGAAATTGTTCTTTAAGAGCATCTAGCAGAACTTGAGAACAATATTTGTCAAGAAAGTACCTTTTAAATTCTTCCCACGAGACATTCTCTATATCTCTCATACCTATAGTTTCAATTAACATTTCCCACCAATGGATGGCTGTTCCCCGCAACATCATGGTGGCATAAACCACTTTCCTATTATCCCCACATTTGCTTATGGGCGAAAAATGTTCTCCATCACTTTTATCAAGTTAGTTGACTTAATCGGATTAGCTTCCCCATTAAATTTTGGAGGGTTAGCACCTACAAATTCCTTGTATGTGCACTCCATTTCTCCTGTAGAACTATTGGGTCTTTGACGATACCATTGTTCTTCTAGTATACCAGGTACGATAACCCCTAACATCCGCGAAAATTCTAAGGATAAGTTTGGTTCTGATTCATTGTTAGTGACCCGAGGCCTGGTCCTTGGTCTGCCCTTCGGCCTGCTGCTGGTGGGGGTGATCATAGGGATTAGTTCTGGAGAATCCTCTCTTCTAGATGATGCAATCGTCTGAAATCTTTTTAGTTTGATTTAATATTAGAACACTTTAGCTTCATATTCTAAATTAGTAATTATTATAGTCAAATTGAGCATTATATACTTGATCATAGTACCTATATTAATTAGGAATTTCATTGTACAATTGTTCATTTCTTAAACAATGAACTTCTTATTCAACGGAAAGGTAAATAACACTTAATAATTTATGGTCTTATATTGGAAGATGGATCCTCCTCTAGGTTCAGGGGGTGGCGACTGATATCTTGTTAGTTGTTGTCTATACAAAATCATCCTTGAACGTGCATTGTCTATGTCAAAAGCATTTGCCCTAGCTCATTCTGCCTGTAATTGTTGTTTAACTTCTTGTCTATCGTGTCGAAGAATGATTACTTCTTCGTGTGAATGATCATTCTCTTCAATTAGGGCATCTATTTGTTCTGTCCTGTGTTCCACCATGGCTTCGAGTTCGTGATTTTGCACATGTCTCGTAGCTATTCTTACACCATTGAATTAAGTTCTGGTAGACTCATGGTTCTAGTTATGATGGTTATTTCGTCATCCATTAACCCTGATTCTGGTTCAGGTTCTTCATTTTTTTTTCTGGAGATGGTGGTCACAGAGGCATCCCAATTTTCTGCTTCCCACGGAAAAGGCACTCGGATATTCATAGGATGTTCCTCGCCATCTTCTTCCATCTCTATGTCGACGTCAACGAATTGGGCGTCATGCATAAGATCAACGGGGTTTTCTTCTCTGTTTTCTTCTGGGGCATCTTCTTTGGGATTTTCTTCTGGTTCTTCCTCTGGGTCTTCTTCAGGATCTTCCTCCATATATTCTTCCGGGTCTTCCTCCAGATATTCTTTCGATTCTTCCTCCATAGACATATTATTATTTATGGGGTATCCTAAAGGTTGTGTTGTGGTTCTGGAAGGTTATCGGGTGTTTCTTCATCCACCCAGCATTTGATGTTTCTCCTTTAGACGAATCCTTACAATTTGCAATCTGTAATATTAATATTTTCATCTTTACTTAAAGCAAAATTATAAGAACAAAATTATTCATTTATTTATTATTACTATATATATATATATATATATATATATATATATATATATATATATATATATATATATATATATATATATGGTCAGGTTCTATGGGGAACCATATGCATCGAGAACAAAAAAGAACCAATCCATATTAATGAAGATTCAATCAAATAATCAAATAATTAATACTAAATAAATTAAATTGATATACTTCCTAAATTACAAAATCTAAACAAACACGATGCATCTTCATCCAATTCATCGGATTAATCTTCAAACACGATGCATCTTCATTCAATTCATCTTCTAACACGATGCATTTCAACCATATTCATCCTCGTCTTTGTCCCATTGTCATGCTTCACCAAAATCGTGATGCATCTTCGACCATATTCGTCATCATTTTAAAAATTTATAGATTTTAAAAATACCTTCACAATGCATCTTCACCGGATTCATCTTCAAATATGATACATCTTCATCTAGGATTCATCTTCGATGTTCATGTTCATCATCTCGGATTGTTCATCTTCACCATGTTCATGTTCATCATCTCGGATTGTTCATCATCTTCGTGTTCATTATTCATCATATCGAAGACATAACATTCATCACAACATGTTCATCGTCATCATCATCATCATCTTGGTGGTCATCACACACGCGATACACATCGTCTTCATCATCGCGTGTTTATTCTTTATCCTCAACGAAATGTGTGCATAGATTTTATTGGTGCGACGGTGGTGCATCGGCGGCCAAGATGAATATAAGTTTGATGCGGCGGCGGCCGGTGTGGCGGTGGTGCGGCGGCGGCCTAGAGAAGGACGCCGAAATTTGAGAGAGAGAGAGGGGTGAAGGAGCTCAAAGTGAGAGAGAGAGAGAGAGAGAGAGGGAGGGAGAGAAATGGGGAGGAAGATGAAGTATATTAGGAATTATAGTTATGACTTGATTTGTTTCCTTAATCTAATTATCTTAAAATATTAAAACAATTCTAATTAATGGTAAATATATTTAACATCCCTATAATGCATTTAATGCATTTTTGGTTCTTAAAGGTTCTCAATGCATCGCGGTTTCTCATTGAACCTCAATCTATATATATCTTTACTCCTTTATAAAGCATTTAGGATTATGTCTTAAAAACAACTTATAATGCATAACATACAACTATTTCATGCATGATGCTGAATTTTAAGAGGTACAAACATTTATTCCATAATGTACAACTCTTTGTTGCTGGGTATTTTTTTGAAAAGGTGAGAAGGGACGTAAGATAAAGAGGTCACATTGGAAAAGCTGCACCTTTGGGAACAAACAAAACTCTCCATCTCCCAATGCTTCTCTCTTCATAGAAAATCTATTAACCTTCTCAATCTCTCTCTCTATCTCTCTCTCTCTCTATCTCTCTCTCTCTCTCTCTCTCGATCTTCATCCAGTTATCACCCGAAAATAGGTTTACAAAAACAAATCCAACAGAAAAACCGGTTTACAGAGAGAAAAATGGTGCTGCCTCACACCGGTGTTCTTCGTCTACCGAAATTTCAACGACGTGTATGTCCGCCCATAATTAAAGAAACCAACCTGCTTATCCATGTTAGGGAAGACAGCCCAGAGCTGATCGATAAGCAGTGAGGCCGTCGGTGAGTTACTGAACGACGAAGTCCGGACAGGATAGTCAAAGAAGAGCAACGAAGCTTCTTGGCAACATGAGAGACGCCGAAGCCGGTGAAGTTGACAAATCTTCGAAAAAGATCTCTTTCCACACACAATCACAGACCTTGTGTCACCAAAGCGAACCCAATTTGAATTCTGCATGTCCTATAAAATCCGATCCGATAATCGTCGTTGACAATACAACAACGATCTGAGGAGTATCTATTTTAGGTTAGGGTTAGGGTTTATGCAACCGGTGGCCTGAGGGAGAGAGAAGCAACAATATGCTTTTGATTTGGGATATATATAGTGACTGAAGCGGTGGATTATGGGGAAAGCGAAGATATGGAGGGCCCGTGTTTCCTTGAATTAGGGGAAATGAGAACTCTCAAATGGCTGACGACGTTTCTTGTTCTTTTTGCACACTGCTCTCTTTCTAGATATAATTTTACAATTTTTAGATTTGCAAATAACACCGTGAGATTTGGATTATTATAGTGGCGATTTGTTGGATATTTGCATGGGAAAGTCTCACGACCTATTTTCGGTGAGTTTTGATTAGGGTTTTATTGTGTTCAAGTTGATTCTGTTATGAGTTTTGATGTGGGTTTTCTTGTGTTCCAATCGATTGTGTCTTCTCACGCTTAGATTTCTATGTAGCTCAAATACTTTAATTCTCACCTTTCATAGGATACAAATGCTTCTATCATCAGTAATTCAGCATGGTCAGTCCATATACATCCTCTGGTATCTTTATTTTTTATTGTTCAATTGGGATTTTACTATTTATTCTTTTATTTGTTTGTTTTAAGTTAATATCAAGTTTTATGTTAAATTTAACATCTCACCTTTTCAATCCCTTTTTTTTTGTTGTTTACATGTTTCCTGTGATGAGGATCTCAATGTACTGGCTTATGGGATTTTTAAGGTTTTCAATTCATTGGCCTGGTTTTGAATTGTAGCTAAATTTGTCAGGCTTATGGAAATATTATTTCATTTGGACAACCTAAAGTATGACTTTTAGGATCAAAATTGGAGATTAAATGAGATTTATTCACTGCTACTGGTTATGTAACTTGTTAGGTATTCATTTTTTCAATGTATTTTTACAATAAGAGAATTGGTCAAAGGAATATCAACATAAAAGCTCGAAAAGAAACTAACATTTTTGTATTTGTTGCTTAGTGAAAAAGAATTGTTTTTGGATGTCTTTGAAGAGAGAATTGGTAGGACCATTGATTGATGTCTTTTTTAGAAATTAATGCTTGCTTCCATTAAAGATATTTTTGTTCAGAGCTAGAAGAGCTAGAATATCTAAACTGGTAAAAATTGTCTTTAATGATGGAAAACAACCTTATTAGCAGTTTTTTATTTTGTAGTTCAATAAAATTGCTTGATGTCTTTTCTTAGATATTAATGTGTCAATTGGATTTTGGTACAAGGTTTCTACATGTTTATTTGTTTTATTTTAGTAACAATTTAAACTTGGAAATGGTATTTATATGATACATTTTAGACCAGATTTTTTATAGCAACATGTGGTGATTACCAATGGGCAATGGTAGTACAGTTACTAAAATTATGATGTTCAACTTGGTTTGCTTTTGTCATAGGTACTATCTTTTAATCTCTACTACCATTCTACATCAATTCTATTATGTTTTTTTTTTTTGCATAATATCTGCAATGTTCTTTCTTTCTTATTTTTGATAACCGGGTCCGAAATAATACTAACGGGAATGTTGGGGATATTATATGGCCGCAAGTGTCTAGCCCTAGTGTGTTGGGGTGAGGTCGGTGAAAGACTGATCAGTTGGCCCGAGCTACTTCAAGAGACGAGTGATAAAGTAGCTATGATCCGTGAGCATATGCGGTCGTGATGGGGTGAGCGCGGCCGCGATGGGTCTGAGGCAGTGCATGGTCGAGTGCGGGCTAGAGTTCATGTGCACGACCCGCGGTGGGGGCAGCGTGACTGCGCTGGGTCGAGTACGACCGCGATCAGCCCGCTTGGGCCACATTGGACTTTTGGGCCGTGGGGCCTATTTGGGGTTACATTTTTGGGTTCTGTTATGTTAATGATTATAGGGTATACGAGGTATATCTGTTGAGTTGAGATTAACCTGCGAAGATTCTTTGTGTATTTAGGGATGGATAGAGATCACACAGAAACAGAGTAGGGTTACCGAGACTGGTTAAAGTTAGCTCTCGTGATCCCGGTGAGTACACGAGTGCTTTAAAGGGCCTACTTTTATTCGAGTCAATGTATGTGCATATACTATTTGTGTTTATATTATGGGCACTGTGAGCTGCCCCTCAGGTATGATCTTACCTTTCTTTATTGTGTGATACATGGGTATTTATAGTGAGGTGTGAATGAGATCCATTATATAGATGATCGCGATGGGTTATCGTGGGAGCTGAGTAGCTCTGTTTAACTTTGTGTGGGTTTCCTATATATATGTAATTGTGTTTATTTCGAGGTCGCTCCTGAGCTTATTATTATTTCTTGCTAGCAGCTGCAGGGGGAGGGGTTTCCCCAATTGAGATGGGTATCATTTTTTACTTGATTTGATATTTTTTTGTGCAGAATTCATCAAGATCTTTCAAGATATTTGGACAGCCGAAGATATACAAATTCGAGAACTCAAAGCTACAGTTGATGTTTATCAAGAGACATACAAGCTTGTTCAGGCACTAGGTCTTTGTGCTGATAATCAAGTTAAAGTGTTGACTGAAGAAAAGGTTGAAATTTTAAAGAAATTAAAGTGTGGTGAATTTGAAATATAGGTTCTGATTTCTAAAAAAGAAGAGCTTCAATGTGAAATATCTGAATTATCAAAGGAACTTGAAGATGCTAAATAAGAGAATTTTTAGAATGCAACTCAACTAAAATATCTTTTGCCTGAATGATCTGATTTGTACAAGAAAGTTAAAGATCTTGAAGAGACACATTCAAAGACAAATCAACCTGATAAAAGTTATGTTTCAAACAAATCTGAAGAATTTTTTGCTCCTGGAAAGGAGTTTTCATCAACTAAAGAATTATTTGAGAAGGAAAGAAATGAGTTCTTACTTAAAGAATAAGATTTCAAAGCGAAATCTATATTGTTTAAAGATGAGAGAAATGTGCTCTTAATTAAAGAACAATCTTTTAAAACTGATTACCAATCGTTTGATAATGACAGAAATTCTTATTTGGTCATTATAAAGGATTAGAAGATCAAATCTTTCATCTTACTAAACAATTTAATGATTCCTCTGTTGGAATTAGTGTCCAAGTCATAACTAATTTGTAAAGTTATCATTAATTAGTAGGGTCCTTTTTGAGTTGCCCTCATTGAACCATAAAGAGAATTAAATAACTATGTGATATAATATTAATTAGAATTAATATTATATAAATAAATAATTAATTGGTTTATTAATTTATGATGTTTAATAAATTAATTAGAAACTTAATAATTAATTATAATTATTTAATGGGTTAGTTTGTTAATTTATTAATAGTTAATAGATTAATCAGAAACTAATAGAATTATTTAAGGAAGTACAGGGGCCAAAGTGCAATCAACAGAATATTGTAGAAACCCTATGAGCTTAGGGTATGTGGCCAGCCCCTATAGGGGGTTCCCACATCCCTTCTACAACCTTAATTTAGGTTTTCCACTCAGCTATAAATAGGGCTGCAGGCTAGCTTCCAAATCGTTCATTCATAATTCTAAGTTCCTACATTCTAAAAGGATCCAACTTTTGGGACTCTAAGATAATTGGAACTTGAAACATAGTTACAAATACTCTCTTTGGTTCATTGGCTGTGAACCATTAGAGGTGTTCCTACTTTGGGCACTAGCCGTCAGTTCAGAATCTACGGTGGAAGCGTTATTCGAGGAGAAATCAGTTTTCTCCAAAGGTTAGTTTTTTTTTCTATTCTCTCTTTTATTTTATTGAGTTGCTTTACTTATTTTGTTTAGATCCGTTAAGGTTAAGATTCTTGTTATTGTTAGATTATTTATTCTTTCGCAAGGTTTTAAATTAATCTAGCAAGGGTATAGAAAACCCATCGGTGGTATCAGAGCCAGGTTAACTGATATTTCAATATCTAACAATTCAATACATCAAACAAACAATTATGAACACAGTACATCGAATGCTTAGATTGAGTAGAAGAATATTACAATGCGGTTCTTGAGCTTTCTTGCTTTACAAACTTGTACTTCCAGATCTGTACATTCGTATGATGTGTACTGTTCATACGTACCTCTAAACAGTACACATGACCTCTAGTTATACACAAATACAATTATAGAATATTTACAATATACCCCCTTGACTTATTACAAATAATTGTTTTCAACTCTATTTATAAATATACCCAACAATCTCCCCCTTAGAGATGAAAGCAATTTTTTCAATTAAATCTCAAAGTAAAAACTTCAACACTTTCTCTTTTCTTTTCTTTGATCTCTAAATCTTCAAATAGAAATATCTTATTCATTATTTCTCTTTGATCTTCATATCTCTTATTCTCTGATCTTCTCTTTACTTTTAAGCAAACTCTCCCCCCTGAATCATGAAAATCTTTTAATTTTCTCCCTTGATCAATCATAGACAACTTATCATATTTCATCTTGAACTTTTCAGCCGGTGTCACAATTGTCTTCAAACTACTCAACAATTTTCTTGAACTGTTGTTTCAATTGTCTTCAAACTACTCAACAGTTGTCTCTGAAATTCAGCTTTTCTCCCCCGCATGATGATCATAAGAATTATGAACATCATGCAAATTCTTCATAGACGTAAATGCAATAAGTTTACAGTATCAGAAATACAACAACAATTACAATGAAAATTATTCAGAAATATTACAAATTATGTCTCTCCCCCTCAAAATGATATTCTCTCCCCATATACTGAACAAATATAACACTCCCCTTCAAAATTATACTTTTTCCATTCAAAACAAACAAAGCTTTTCAACTTTGTGAAAAATGAAACACATTCATTTTGTAAGTAACAGAGTCCAGGTTCACATAGGAGTCCTATTTTCACAATAGACCTTATCTATGTGACCTACTTTCAGCGCTGCCGTGATGTTAACACTGGTAGGATTTCCAAATAATCATCGTGAAATCCTTTATCATGAAAGAATCACTCTTATTTGTTCCGGCTTAGTCGCTTTGGACTAGCAGTTTCGTAAGACCCAAGATTTCTCAAAGGTCGTAAGACTAGGCCCCAGTAGCAATGCAATATTAATCAGAAAACTAAGATAATAATTAACCATATGCTCAATAAGATATGAATGCCAATAAAATCAGGATAATGCAATAAAAGTCTCAATTCACTTAATTTGCAGTTAAAGTAAAATCTACAACTTACAGTTACTGGTTAATTGTACTTTCTGGCTCTGGCTCTGTTGCTCACAATCTGTAGTGGGTATTTATATAATCTCAAGTTTCATATTTTACATTTTTACCACATAAGTTACTTTTCTTTCATTTCTTTTAAATCAATATAATACATTTATAATTTAACCCATTTGACTTTTATTAACTAAATAACAATTTAATTATATGTTTAAATGTTTTAAATACAATTGTCAGATGAATTTCAATTCTAAAATAAGTATTGAGTTAGACTGTACAACCCTGTCATCGATGGTGAATAATGCGGATGACATATGGGTTGTATCAGTTGAAGTTACGATACAAATGTCTTTCCAATCAGAAATTATACCTATAAACTGTATAGGTATTGGTAATTGAATCATGCACGATTCAAAAGCACATTATATGTCAATATAAATGAAGTGTTTGATTCTCATTATGTCACTAGTGAGATGTCCAATATGGAATTCTTATTCCACCAAACTGTGTGTAAAATAAAAAGCTTCTGTCAAGAGAGTGAAGTAATCTTAAATTCAGAGATTCACCAATGAAAAGTCAAACATAAGTCTGTACGCATAATTGAATGGAATTCTTATTCCATTTGCTTGTCAATGCAAAGTAATTGCAAGCCTTGACAACAGTCAGCGCAATTCATAAATCAGTTTAGCGATTGATGATTGTATAATCATCAATGTGAGAAATTGTTTCATAAGGAACATTTATCAAACTCCAAAAGCCTTAACAACTAGTTCAAGACCAAACAAAAGAGAGATATGAGCTAATTAATGCATTGAGTTGCTAGCCGAATTGATTGAAGTATATTTTAAATCTCAGAAGCCCACTTAGTGAATGAAAAAATGATAAGTAGAATTCCTAAAACGCCTTAAGTCAGTGCATAAATCAGCTAAAAAGCTGTATAATATGGAAAAGGCCAATAAATGTATTGGTTATGAAGCCAAAGAGGAAAAAGTTGTGAAAAACAGATAGTGCTCATGAGTTACCAGAATGTTTGTGTCAGATATTAGGAATTCATGCCTACTTAGTAATTCCTAAGTACTCTTATCTGAACATAGACAACTTCGAGGACGAAGTTTATGCGTGGTGGATCCCATTCTGTAATGACCTGAACCTTAAATTACGACAATTAACAAGGCTTAACGTTAATTGTAAGTTAAATGATAATTATTCTAAGTGATTTAAAAATATAACTTTAATACAAGTAATTAAATTTATATTTTTAAATCACTTAGATTAATTATCATTTAACTTACAATTAACGTTAAGCCTTGTTAATTGTCGTAATTTAAAGTTCAGGTCATTACAAGTTTATAGTCACGCAGACTGTTAGACTCGATGTGTCCTAAAAGTGTATATAATCAGCTCTAGACACTATGTGCATCAAATGAAGTCGGAGACCAGAGCAAATGTATTCCTTCTTTTAATTTCATTAATATCCAAATGATATATCAATAGAAATGTGCTATATCTCCGTGATTATTGAAACTGAAATCTTTTGAGATATAAATGAGTGGTTGGTGGGGTTAAGTGAATGCGTCACTGGGTCCATGACGTCCTTTTCAATATCAAGTCGCCTAGGGCTTGATAGATTATGCGGTTTACCTAGCAGACATAGTGTAGGTAGGATTATCTTTTCTTTAAATCCTTTCTCACCTCTCAGCTCTCATCAACTAAGCTCCCTCCGGCTCACTTTTTCAGAAATACAAGTTAATCAGCTTCATAGTGAAAGCATGATCTGATGCACCACCATCTCCTCTCAATATACCCCTCTCATTTACATTTTACCTCTGCTCGACCCTGTCAGTATCCCTTGATAACTGACACTTCTCAACTAATAGACCTAAAGAACCCTCACCCACACAAACTATAGATGGTTTGCTCCTTAGGTAGGTCTTCCGGTTCTGGTTAGACCATAGAAGCGATATTTATGCCTATCACACAATTTGGTGCATAATCGGAGTCAGCAGAAATAATGTTAAGCATTTCAGCTCATGAGAGATCATATAAAGAATGATTAGAATTTTCAGCTTAGATGAATTAGGAGATGTAATTCAGAATGAATATGGGAAATGATGAGTTGGGAGATATCAGAATGAAATGTAAAATCTGATATAAGATATGAAATGAATCAGATTTTTATGAAAGAATTAGCTCATGGGAGATTATGGGAGAATTCATTAAAAATGAATTGGAAGAATTAAGAATTTATGGGAGAATAACGAAAGAAAACCTCAGAAGCAATGAGATTATGAAAATCAAAGAGATTAGAACAATTAACCTCAATGATGTATTCAAAGAATCAGAAGCATAAACATTTTCTTTTTCAGCTCAAAAAATCTTTTTTATGTGTGCACAAAATATTTTCGTGGAAATTACACACAGTTTTGTAAAGAAAAATATCGTCGTTAGAGCGCGTCTGAAACTCCCCCTGGAAATAAGCACACAAAGTTAGTCAACTCATAGAAAATAAATCAGGAGGAAAAAAATTGAAAAATAAAACTCCCTCTTTGTCAATACAGCTTCAGAGTTGAAATCAGGGCAAGAAATTCAGAAAGATTTGTCTTTCAGAATCGGGTTCTGATCTGAAGTGATTAGAAGCCTTTGTTGCGGAAGCTCGGGTTTCAGTCTGAAATAACTGAAAGCGTTTTGAATTTAAGATCGGGTTCTTCACTGATGTATACAGAAACCAATTCCATTGAAGACCAGGTTCTACTCTGTTGTGAGTAGAAGCCTCTTATCTGCAAAAATCAAGATGTCTTTGGTATCCAAACCGATTTGGATCCAGACTTGTTAGCACTTTTTGGGTACCCATCTCAAAACGGGTTTTGGTACCCACTTCAGTACAGGTTTAGGTACCCATTACAGATTATATTTCTTGTCGTCTCTCTCAAACTCAGAATGCAAATTTCTTTTTGTATGATGAAATAGAATATTTGAATTACAAACGAAACTTGAATTTGAAGGATCAGAATTATGCAATCTCTTATTTCTGAAAAATTGTCCTGTGCTTGTCTGTTTCTGATAATAATTGGTGACTTTCTGTGAAGATGTTTTCTAATAAGAATAACCAGTATTTTCAGAAACTTTTGAAAACTTTGATTTCGAAGATTCACCAGTGTAAATCTTGACCGGAAGTTTTTCAATTATTTTATCTTTGCCTTTGTTTATCTGTAAAAGATACTTAAGTTTAAGATTTGAAGTTAAATCAAGGCTAGCTAGATTCTTAACACTTTCTGAAGATTAATTAGGATGATCAACTTTATGTTTTATTCAATCTGAAGAAATCTAGACATCTGATTTATTTGAAGAAGGGGAAACAATAAATTGTTTCGAAAGATGAAAGATTTAATCTTCTAATTATTTAATTTTGACCAAATATGAATTTCTTTCATCTTTAAACAAGTTAAGTTTCGCTTCAAAATCTTGTTCTTTAAGTAAAACTCACTTTTTTCCTTCTCAAATAAATCTTTAGTTAACGAAAACTCCTTTTCAAGAGCAAAAAATTATTCAGAATTGTTTAAAACATAATTTTGATAAGAATTAGTTGTCTTTGAAAGTATTGCTTCAAGATCTTTAAATTTCTTGTAAAGATCAGATCGTTCAGGCAAAAAATATTTTAGTTGTGTTGCATTCTGAAAATTTGCTTGTTTAGAATCGTCAAGTTCTTTTGATAATTCAGAAAATTCTCAATTTAAGCATATGAATCTCAGAATTCAATGCTTTCTGGTTTTCTTCAAAAGTTGAAACTTGTTCTTTCAATCTTTTGACATCATGTAAAGCAAAATCTTTATCTGTATTTAATTGATCAAGAATATCATAATTGCTCTTACGAATCTGTTCAGATTCAGTTAGTTTGCAATCATCTCAGACTTTGTAAGATTCAAAAACTGATTATGATCATGTGTCATTTTGAATTGCTGATATTGAATCTTCCAAGATCTTTTATGGAATTATGAGTGATTTCTGATTAAAGCTTTGAAAAATGTATCTGTGAATGATAACTTGTTAAAAGTCAGCTCTGAATTGACTTTTTGACGTCGAAATTTCAGCTTTTCTGCAGAAAATGCTTGTAACTTTTTTCTGGAGTCGAATTAGGCCTCGAAAATTTGCTTGAACCGACTTTGCTAATTCTAGGAATCGTGTATCTCGGTTCAAGCTTCGATTTGACGTATATTAGGCAATGTAACGATGTTCCAGTCAAAAGTTATGGTCAATTGAAGCGAAAAAGGTCATATAGTCAAAAGTTACGCCAATCTCGAATGAACTTACACCAATCTCGAATTACAAAGGGAAAAACTCGAGTGAATGATTAATAAATCTCGAATGAACTATGATCAATCTCGGATGTCTAAGGATCAATCTCGGATGCTTAATGAACAAACTCGAATGCCAAAGAATGAATCTCGGATGTCTAAGAATGAAACTCGGTTTACACTGATTCAAACTAAGTTGACACTCTATGAAACTCAATTTAAACTATCTGAAACTCGAATAACAAATTATGAAACTCGATGAATATATGATGAAAGTCGATGAATATATGATGAAAGTCGAAGAACAAATTATCAAACTCGAATGAAAGTTCAATCAAACTCGAGGTACACTTAATCAAACTCGATCAACAAGATATGAAACTCGATTATAGCTTTGTTCAAACTCAAATACTTCTTTGTAAAACTTGGTCAAAGCTATGAATGAAGTATTACCCGAGTTTTATCATTTTTCAACAAAAAACAAGTTCAGATTCGAACCTATTCAACAATAATTCATGAATTGACCTCAGACTGATAGCGAAGGTTCGTTTTATACACAGAAACACTTTTTGTAAAAAGACTTTTGCTAATATCAGATTAAACACCCAAAATTAGTAAAAAAAAACGTAAGAACATAAAAATTTCAAAAAATCAGAAAAATTCAAATTAATTTATGTGTATTTGGAATTAAAATCTGAGATGTATCTCAATGGATTCGACTTTAAATGCTCCACCTTCGATCCAATTTTCAGAACATTTTATCCACAAAATCAAAAACCTTCGATGATTTTATGATTTTCAAAATTGTCGATGTAACAGTGTTCTTCAAAATAAAACTTTCAGATTCAAAAATCTCTCAAATCTTTGCCAAACTTGGCTTTGATACCAAATGATATTTCTATATCTAACAATTCAATACATCAAACAAACAATTATGAACACAATATATCGAATGCTTAGATTTTATGTAGAAGAATATTACAATGCGGTTCTTGAGCTTTCTTGCTTTACAAACTTGTACTTCCAAATCTGTACATTCGTATGATGTGTACTGTTCATACGTACCTCTAAACAGTACACATGACCTCTATTATTCACAAATACAATTATAGAATATTTACAATATACCCCATTGACTTATTACAAATAATTATTTTTAGCTCTATTTATAAATGTACCCAACCATAAGTTTTGCACTCAACTAATTGAGAGGCCTAGAATTTTTGAAAATTGTTTTTTAATTTTTTTTTGAAAATTGTATATTTTATTTAATTCCCAAATTAGTTTTAATTTTAAATAGGTTTTAATTTTCGAAAATTAAATTATTTTAGTTTGGAAAATTAAATTTTTAATGTTTAAAATTTCGGATATTATTTAAAATTGAAATTTGAATTAATTTAAGCATTTTCGGAATTTAGTTTAATTTTAAAAGGGTTTTTAATTTGTAATGTTAATGTTTTATTTTTGAAAATTAGACTTTAAAGGTTTAAAAATTCCGGATATTTTTAAAAGGAATTAAATCCGAAAATTAATTTTATAAATTTTAGGACTGGATTAATTTAATTTCTAATTAAGGGTTTGATTTTAGAGTTTATTGATAAAGATACCTTAGAGGTAAGTTTGAGAAATTATCTGTGTTAGGTTATTATCCTAATACCTAATTATCTATCTATAAAATTGCCTTAAATTAAATTAAAATACTTGTCCTAAAGGGTTTAGATAAAATTAAATTATGGTTAGGATAAACATGTATTATCCTAAGTTTAAATTTTGTGGATATTTGTATTATATATATAGATTTCGAATCATAAAAAAAATTTATAAAAAAAATGTTTTTTTTATTCTTTTATATATAAAATCCAAAATTTATATATATATATATATATATGTATATATATATATATATATATATATATATATATATATATATATATATATATATATATATATATATATATATATATATATATATATATATATATATATATATATATATATATATATATATATATAAAATGTGACACCCTTGACACAATAAACACCATTTCAATACACCCAGGATTAATCACCAATCACATGATTACATAATGATCTAAATACTTAATAAAATTTGCGGAAGCATTAAATGTAACATCCCGGATTTGAGCCTGGTACGTGGATTTAATTTATTGGCTCTTTATTTTAATAATTATTACGTGTTCCAATTAAATTCCGTTTCGTGGATTAAACGTGTCGAGACCGAGTGATACGGGTCTCCGAGCTTATAATTAGTGGATTATTATTATCACCGAGATCGTGGATTTAATTGGGTCCTAATGATATTAATATTGAAAAAGCGATATCGGGTTTGGATTTAATGGGTTCGGGACCGGCCAAATTAGAGATAAACATATACGTGCTTATCCCCTAATTTCTATCTTCATTCACAAAGAAAGCTAAAGGTGTGTGTGTGAATTGAGAGAAGCTCCAGCAGAGTTAAATTGCAAATTCAGATTTGGGTGTGGAATTGCAGGAATAGCTCCTTCTTCTTCATCTTATTGTGTTCTTTAGGTGTCCAAGGTAAGGGTTATTAGTTTTGATGGCTAAATCTTGTGTTGTATGTGTGTTATGTTGAGGAATTTGGTTTCAGTAGTGTATGGGTCGAATTTATATGAATTTGTATGCTTTTTGTTGCTGGGAATGAGAAAGGAGGGGTTCAATCCCCTGGTGCAGCCATGAAAATCGTAGGTCAAGGTGCAGAGCACCGCTTGGTCGCGGCGCGACCCTCAGGGGCTTAGCGGCGCGAGCCGCAGCCTGCAGGGGAAATCCGATTTGAGACTTATGGGGGAGTCTTGGATTGTTCATGTGTTGAATTTCTTCGGAGTAGTGTCGGGTTAATTTATCCAGGGTTTTGGGTCTCGGTGGAAGTCTCGTAAAGGGGTTTCGGGATCGGTTATCCGTCCGGGAATGTGTTTCGGGTTTACTTTAATTGCGATAATTATGTTTGAACTTGAGTTATTCGGTTATTGAGGTTTGTGTTAATATATGAGATCCGTGGCGTTTACAGGTTCTAGCCGATCACGTGTCGAGCCGCATTAGAGTTTCGGGTTTCAGTCAAGTTCGGGTAATTGGTGAGTACTCGAGTTCTTTACAAAACGCGCGTGGTCTTTTATGAGTCTATTATGTGTTGTGATATGTGTATATGAGAATGAGATACAGTGCAGGTATGATTCTATCTACCCTATACGTGCTATACGTGTTTGAGTTGCAGGTGTCCGCGATATGTGATCGCGCAGGCTGTCTGTCTCTAACCAGTCACGAAGTATGAGACTGTATATATACTGTATAGCAGTGTTTATTGCCAGGTCGCTCCTGTGCCTATTGAGTAGCTAACCGCTGCTGTGTGCGGCCTGTTAGCTGGGGAACGGCGTCCCCTTTTGAGCAGAGATATGTGTGTGCATCGAGCCGTGTTATGTGCATTGAGATATATGTGTTGTGTATGTTATATGTGTTTACTTGCAGTATCTAACCCTCGCGTACTCACGAGCTGTCCAGCTTATGTTTTCGAGTCCTCCGTGTCTCAGGCAGCCATACTGTGGGATCGCAGTCACAGCCGCAGCAGCCGAAGTAGAGATCGGGGCAGTTTAGAGTTGTGTATGCTGACTGTATTTTGATGCTAAACTTTAGAGCTGTTATCTGTATTTTGTACTTGATCAGTACCATGTTAGCTATCAGTAATTAGCGGTTATCAGTTATTCAGTTGTGTATGTATCTGTATCGACATGTGACATGAGACGTGTTAACCTTGTATTAAAGTTTTAAATTAACAGTGTTTTCCGCTAATCCTGTGACATGTGCATCTGGAGATGATTGCGATATTGCCACTTATGATTGTTTATTGACGTGGCATTTGTGTGAGAAATGTGGGTGTTACAGCTTGGTATCAGAGCTTGTGGTTTCAGTATTGAGTATCAGTGGATGCTTGAGCTCTTACCGTGTTCAGATCCGTGGGATTCTTCCCTGTGACTGAGTTTAGCGGAATTAACTAACCTAGCTTATCGTATCACGCTGGGTGGTCGATCTGTTATCTTACCTTTGTGATATGTGCAGGTGATTATGGCAGATCATGGCGAGGGATCTGGGCCCGAGAGGCCAGCGGGGGATGAGTATATCCGCCGGTCAGAGATGTTAGCAGTTTTGACTGAGTTTTATAGAGAGAGGGATAGGCAGCAGAGATCTGATCCGCCGCCAGTCACTAGTGTCGAGACAGGGGTTGGGGCATCTTCTTCTTCTGCTCCGCGAGGTGGGTCCTTTAAGGACTTTATGGCAGGAGTCCCACCTCAGTTTCGAGGCGGTGGCGAGCCGGGTGCGGCTATGGCATGGGAGAGAGAGATTGAGGCGGCATTTCGAGTTGCCCATGTCGATCCTCGTGATATGGTCGGCTATGCGGCCTATTTGCTGAAGGGAGGGGCTTCACAGTGGTGGAAGTCCATTGAGTCCTCTATGACTACAGCTGCAGTGTATGCTATGTCGTGGGATCAGTTTCGTGCTATCTTTGAGTTGCAGTATATTCCCCGGGATGAGCTCCGGGAAATGGAGCGCCGTTTCTTGCACCTCCAGCAGGGCAGTATGTCGGTTCAGCAGTATGTGGATAGGTTTAATGAGTATGCACAGTTCGCATCCCAGCACGTGGATACAGAGATCCGTAAGGCCGATGCCTTCATTGATGGTCTGCGGTCGGATATTCGGGAGTTTGTCGGGCTTCACGACACTCCTACGTTTGCGAGAGCCTTGGAGTTGGCTCGTGTTAGAGAGAGAGAGAGATTGAGAGGCAGAGGGGTCAGCCTCCATCCCAGAGACAGAGGACAGGGACGTCTGACCAATCCCAGAGCTACTATCGAGAGCCCCAGGATTTTCAGAGGGAGAGACAGCCTGAGCGGCAGCAGATTCAGGGGCAGGGTTCGGAATTCCGTAGAGACAGAGACAGAGGCAGAGATCGCGGGTCCTGGAGGTCAGGACAGTATCAGGGGTCCGGGGCGGCCAGTCAGAGCCAGGGGCAGACTTCCCGTTATAGTGCTCCTAGTCAGAGTCAGAGCAGCGTGGGACAGGGGTCCCAACCATCAGGGAGTCGGGCAGACAGTTCAGCCGGGGAGAGAGACTGTCAGAGATGTCGCCGCCGTCATTCCGGTTCTTGTATGCCGGACCAGCCCCGATGTTACCGCTGTGGTCAGTACGGCCACACCTCTTTTACGTGTACCTCGAGAGATTCCCTGTGCTTCCGCTGTGGGAGGCCAGGTCATATTGCGAGAGACTGTCCGGATGCGCCGCCAGCTGTGCAGGGAGCGAGCACTAGCGGGACCAGAGCAGAGCCATCATCTTCGAGCCGCCGCGAGTCCACCGATGTTGTTTCCGGTACGTACATCCTGAACGGGCTTAGTGCTCGTATATTATTTGATTCTAAAGCGGATCGCTCGTATGTATCTGTTGTATTTTGTGCCTACTTTTCTGTGCCTCCTACTGTTTTATCTGTGCCGTTGGTTGTTGAGAGGGTAGATGGTAGTACCGCGTTAGTGAGTCGTGTATTTCGAGATTGTGTTTTAGAGATAGATGCTCACCGGTTTTTGATCGATCTACTGCCGATAGAGATCAGCAGTTTTGACGTGATAGTAGGTTTGGACTGGATGACTGCCAGGCAGGCCGATATTCTGTGTGCGAAGAAAATGATCCGAATACCCATTTCAGACAGTGAGACTGTGACTGTATATGGCGAGAGGCGCCGAGGTGAGATCGGTATTGTTTCGATGGCTAGAGCGCAGAGATATGTTGCAAAGGGGTGTGAGACCTTTCTGGCTTATGTCGTTGACGCCAGACTAGAGAAGAAGACTATAGTGGATGTACCCGTGATTAGAGAGTTCCCTGAGGTATTCCCAGAGGAGTTGCCTGGGTTACGCCAGATCGTCAGGTTGAGTTTCGTATCGACCTTATCCCTGGAGCGGTGCCTATTGTGAAGACGCCTTATAGGCTGGCACCTACTGAGATGCGAGAGATGATGTCGCAGCTTCAGGAGTTGCTTGATCGTGGATTTATCCGTCCGAGTTCATCCCCGTGGGGAGCTCCTGTGTTGTTTGTAAAGAAGAAGGACGGTTCTATGCGGATGTGTATTGATTATCGAGAGTTGAATAAAGTGACGGTGAAGAACCGTTATCCGCTTCCACACATCGACGATATGTTCGATCAGCTGCAGGGTTCGAGCTTCTTTTCGAAGATAGATTTGAGATCAGGGTACCATCAGCTGAGAGTTCGAGACGAGGATGTGCCGAAGACTGCATTCCGGACGAGATACGGCCATTATGAGTTCCTAGTTATGCCCTTCGGACCGACTAACGCACCCGCGGCATTCATGGATTTGATGAACAGGATGTGTAGATCTATGTTGGATCGGTTTGTGATGTGACACCCTTGCCACATTAACCACAATTTCAATTCACCCAGGATTATTCACCAACAAACAGATAACATAATGATCTGATACCTTAATAATAGTGCAGAAGCAAAATACATAATTAAAGTAATACAAATCTGACAAACACCCTACGATGCTACATAGGTTACATATCTAAGTCTACAAATCCAAATGTATTACATCATCCCCAAATTTATTACAACATTGATTCCATAAAACAAATACCAAGATAAAACAGTGGAAATCTTCAAACACTTCAATAAACGTCCTAGCTAGACGGTCCCGCAGCGGATTTCCCTTTTCCTGTAAAAAGTCAACAACTGAAGGGGTAAGCTAAAGCTTAGTGAATACCATATGATTTTACACATTCTACAAATCATTATGATGCCACCCAGAGTAACCGCAGTAACACATACCGTATACTCCACACGTACTCCAAGTACGCAAACCCGAGCCGCAGCTCCTTCGAGCTGACACTCGGCATAAGAAAAACCAACCATCTGAGGCAGACATTACATCGGGGATGACTTACTGTCTATCTTGACCACAGAGGTGTCAAACTCTTGGTCATATAGCACAGTAACATCAGAGTACAGATGCGACCACGCAGGTC
This sequence comes from Centrapalus pauciflorus, assembly GCA_020465985.1. Lineage (NCBI taxonomy): Eukaryota > Viridiplantae > Streptophyta > Magnoliopsida > Asterales > Asteraceae > Centrapalus > Centrapalus pauciflorus. Next base: position 30,421 of record JAANYP010007331.1, on the reverse strand, counting down.
CATCGAAAGGATGCACAACAAATGAACGGACATGCAACAAGTATGAATGTGCATCATCATATACGCATGTTAGTAGAGTGCCAAACGAATATGAAACAACATGCCTCAGCAGGCAATGCAAACATAATGCAGATGCAGCAATGTTAAAATCAAAGGTACTCACAGTGGGTGCGTTATTAAACTTCAATTTATCTTATTTCTCTTCGGGCTTTCAACCGGATCCACAAAGTACCCCACTGTGGGTTAAACAACACCACAAGGGACCTGTTTCATTTCCATATGTAAAACATATCATCATTATATGTTCTTTAACAATTTACCATCAACTTGTATAAAATAAAGTGCTACAACATTCGAAAACGTCATCCGAAACTCATGTTATATACCATTATTCAAGGTGTTAATATTCCCAATTAACCCTCTATTATATGCCTTATTATAGTACAAAAGATATCCCAAAAGTTTGTTTATTTGACCATAAATTCGGATCCTTTTAAACCCATCCGAATTACCCAAAAACTTATAGAACTCGCCGAGTAGGCATAAGGAACTCGCCGAGTTCCTATCCGGATTTCGGACCATTGACTGAATTTCGGACTCATCCGGATTGGGTTGACCCATCCGAATTCGGACACCTCCGAGTTCGGTTCTTAAGTTAATTTCGGTCCTATCCAAATTTCGGGTCTCATCCGAATTCGGGTCCCAACCGAATTCGGATCCAACACTTATGAATTTTTGAAGATTTATTCAACATGTTCTTGAGAACTCGCCGAGTTCCCCCTGAACTCGCCGAGTTCACTAGCAGGTTTGCAGTTCGCAACTTACGAATTTTAAGTATAAATTTCCAAAACTTAAATCTAACAACATGCAATCCATACATTCGACTTATTACTATATATTGAGTGTTTTTACATCATTTTCCTTAACATTAACATCCAATTTAGTCCAGATTTGACCTAAAATGAGGAAAAACTCAAGAACACCAAAAACTTCATAGAATTCAGATTTTGTTACCTTTTTGGACGAATTAACCGTTGATTCTTGTTTCCTAAGCTTCAGAAATCTTCCAAGAATGATTTCCAACTACTATAACCAACATGCAACACAAATTTTCAGATTAAAAATCCGAATTTTGAACCTCAAAACCCTCAAAATAAAGCCCAAATTGAGATATAATGATTCTTACCTTGATTTCCACTTGAATCTTGTTAATTTCCTGGTTTAATCCATGAATTTTGCTTTCAATTTGTCGAATTTCAGCAAAGATTAGAGAGAGATAGAGAGAGTTTCTTGTGAATTCAAATGGTGAAATGAAGATGAAAGACACCAAAGAGTCTTTTATTCTAAAGTTTCGGCTATTGACACTTTTAGCCCCTCAACTTATCCGGTTCCATTAAATACTGATTTTCATCATTATTTTCAACATCACCAACTTTTAAACAATCATACTTAATAACTAAATTTTAAATTCTTAATTTCTTAAAATAACAACCAACTTCCAAATATTCAAATACATAAACATTTTTAATAATTTAACTTAATACAAAAATTCATCTAATTATCCAATTACAATAAATTAAATCCGGGGATGTTACATGTGATAGTGTTTATCGACGACATCCTGATCTACTCGGGGAGTGCCGAGGACCACGAGCAGCACTTGCGAGAGGTTTTATCTGTGCTGCGAAAGGAGCGACTATATGCGAAGTTCTCCAGTTCTGGTTGCGCGAGGTCCAGTTTTTGGGACACGTTGTGAGCGCCGAGGGTATTTCAGTAGATCTGGCGAAGATTGAGGCCGTCATGAGTTGGGAGCCGCCAAAGACCGTGCCTGAGGTTCGCAGCTTTTTGGGATTAGCCGGGTATTACCGCCGCTTCATTTAGGACTTCTCGAGGATTGCCAGGCCGTTGACGAGATTGACACGGCAGTCTGTTCCTTTCGTGTGGTCCGATGAGCAGGAGTCAGCCTTCAGGGAGCTGAAGTCCCGGCTATGTCAGGCTCCAGTATTAGCGTTACCCGAGGTTACAGAGGATTTCATGGTCTACTGTGATGCGTCAGGAACCGGTTTGGGTTGTGTTCTGATGCAGCGGGGCAAGGTGATTGCGTATGCGTCGCGACAGCTGAAGGCCTATGAGGAGAATCATACCGTTCATGATCTAGAGTTAGATGCGATAGTGTTCGCGCTGAAGATATGGCGTCATTATTTGTATGGTTCGCGGTTTGTAGTGTATACAGATCACAAGAGTTTTCAGTATTTGTTCAGTCAGAAGGAGCTGAATATGAGACAGCGGCGCAGCCTCGAGTTACTAAAGGATTATGACTGCGAGATTCAGTATCATCCGGGTAGGGCCAATGTGGTGGCCGATGCGTTGAGCTGCAAGGCGTGCGGCCAGACGGTGGTTTCCCGAGCGGCGAGGCTAGAGGTCACCTCGACTTTAGTGGATAGTTTGAGGATGGCTCAGTTAGAGGGATTGCGAGCAGAGAATGTAAAGAGAGAGCGGCTTGCATGGCAGCTTGAGGTATTGAGCAGAGATAGCAGAGGCTTATATGTGTTTCATGATTGGGTTTGGCTTCCGAGAGTCGGTAATTTGCGACAGCTGATTTTAGATGAGTCACATCGTTCGAGGTTGTCTATCCACCCCAGGAGCACCAAAATGTACAGAGATTTGCGTGAGTTCTACTGGTGGCCTGGAATGAAGAGAGATGTGGGCCGATATGTCGAGGAGTGCATGACTTGTCTACGAGTGAAGGCCGAGCATCAGAAGTCTCATGGGCATCTGCAGCCTCTAGAGATCCCCGAGTGGAAGTGGTATCATATCACGATGGACTTCATCGTTAGACTTCCGCGCACCGTTCGAGGCAACGATATGATCTGGGTGATTGTGGATCGGTTGACGAAGAGTGCCCATTTTCTGGCAGTTCGGGCCACCATTACTATGGATCAGTTGGCTCGGTTATACATTAATGAGATAGTTTCGAGGCACGACGTTCCGATGTCGATTACGTCTGATAGAGATACGCGGTTTACTTCGAGGTTATGGCAGAGCTTTCAGCGCGAGTTGGGGATGAGAGTTCAATTGAGTACAACTTATAGACCTCAGACAGACGGGCAGACAGAGCGGACGAATCAGACTCTCGAGGATATGCTCCGAGCTTGTGCGATCGAATTCAGTGGTAGTTGGGACGTTCACTTGCCGTTGGTCGAGTTTGCATACAACAACAACTACCATTCCTCCATCAAAATGGCTCCGTTCGAGGCACTATATGAACGTAAGTGCCTAACCCCGGTGTGTTGGGGCGAGGTCGGCGAGCGACCTATCAGCGGGCCCGAGTTGCTACAGGAGACGAGCGACAAGGTGGCGGTTATCCGCGAGCATATGAGAGTGGCACAGAGCCGGCAGAAGAGTTAGGCCGATCGTCCTCTGACCGAGCTAGAGTTCAGTGTCGGGGACCGCGTTATGTTGAAGGTGTCGCCGTGGAAAGGAGTTATTAGATTCAGACCCCGAGGTAAGCTGAGTCCGCGATACATCGGTCCGTTCGAGATTATTGCCAGAGTCCGAGATCAGGCGTATAGATTGAGGTTGCCTCCCGAGCTGGTCGGAGTTCACGATACGTTCCATGTGAGCCATTTGAGGAAATGTCTTGCCAAGGACGATCAGTACGTGCCGCTATCTGAGATCACCGTGGATGACCATTTGAGATATGTTGAGCAGCCCGAAGCGATTACTGACCGAAAGGTGAAGAAATTGCGAAATAAAGAGATCGCGCTAGTACTCGTTCAGTGGAGGCATCATAAGGGTACTAGTGCTACCTGGGAGCCCGAGCCGATATGAGGAGCTGGTATCCGCATCTATTTCAGTCGCCAAGCTAGATTCCGGGACGGAATCTTTTTAAGAGGAGAGGATTTGTAACATCCCGGATTTGAGCCTGGTACGTGGATTTAATTTATTGGCTCTTTATTTTAATAATTATTGCGTGTTCAAATTTAATTCCATTTCGTGGATTAAACGTGTCGAGACCGAGTGATACGTGTCTCCGAGCTTATAATTAGTGGATTATTATTATCACCGAGATCGTGGATTTAATTGGGTCCTAATGATATTAATATTGAAAAAGCGATATCGGGTTCAGATTTAATGGGTTCGGGACCGGCCAAATTAGAGATAAACATATACGTGCTTATCCCCTAATTTCTATCTTCATTCACAAAGAAAGCTAAAGGTGTGTGTGTGAATTGAGAGAAGCTCCAGCAGAGTTAAATTGCAAATTCAGATTTGGGTGTGGAATTGCAGGAATAGCTCCTTCTTCTTCATCTTATTGTGTTCTTTAGGTGTCCAAGGTAAGGGTTATTAGTTTTGATGGCTAAATCTTGTGTTGTATGTGTGTTATGTTGAGGAATTTGGTTTCAGTAGTGTATGGGTCGAATTTATATGAATTTGTATGCTTTTTGTTGCTGGGAATGAGAAAGGAGGGGTTCAATCCCCTGGTGCAGCCATGAAAATCGTAGGTCAAGGTGCAGAGCACCGCTTGGTCGCGGCGCGACCCTCAGGGGCTTAGCGGCGCGAGCCGCAGCCTGCAGGGGAAATCCGATTTGAGACTTATGGGGGAGTCTTGGATTGTTCATGTGTTGAATTTCTTCGGAGTAGTGTCGGGTTAATTTATCCAGGGTTTTGGGTCTCGGTGGAAGTCTCGTAAAGGGGTTTCGGGATCGGTTATCCGTCCGGGAATGTGTTTCGGGTTTACTTTAATTGCGATAATTATGTTTGAACTTGAGTTATTCGGTTATTGAGGTTTGTGTTAATGTAACATCCTCGAATTCAATTACGGTGATTTAAGAGATATTTAGACAGGTAATTTATAAATAAGTTGAATTATGAGCAAAGATTATGTATTTGGGGATATTTAAAAACTTAGTTGTTGTTTTAAGAAAATTAAAAAGTTTAAGAACTTTGAAATGATTATTATGAATTATAAAAGTTAGTAATGATAAATTTAAGAATAAATCAGTATTTTATGGAACCGGTTAAGTTGAGGGGTGAAATGTCCAAAATGGGAAAGATGGGAATAAAAAGGCCAAATACATTTTCATTCTCCAAATGCTCTCTCTCTCTACACTCTCTCTCTAGAAAAACACTCTCTACTTCTCTTTAAGATATCTCGCAAACCGACCGGCCGATTATCGAGATTTATACGTCATCGGAAAGATCTCGAGGAGTACAACAACAATCTACGGTTGGATTTTTGATTTCATACGGATTAAGGTAAGAATCGACTCTTTTAAGATTTTGTGTTTCGGTTTTGAAAAACATAAGTTCGAATCTGTCATTTTTATGCGATTTAAAGCCGATTTTGCTTGAAATCTTGCAAGAATGAGATAGTATATGTGTAATAGAATCAAACCTAGGTATAATACTTGATATATTCATGATTTTAGGCCTTAGAATGAAGGATTTAAGTTATAAGGATGAACAGACTCGAAAATGCCAAGAACAGAGTCGAAATGCATAATCTCTGTATTCACTAAGCATCCGCTTATTCCCCAGTTGTTGATTTTTATTTTACAGGAAAAGGGAAGTCTACTGCTGGACCTTCTAGTTAGGTCGTTTGGAAGATTTGGGAGACTCGGCACTATTTGATCGGTAATTGTGATTTGGACAATGTTGTAATATATTCTAGATGATTGTAATAAATGTATGGGTGTGTAGACTTAGACTTGGTACCTTATAGCACCGTAGGGTGTTTAACACTTTTTGCACTACTTTATTTATGTTTTTAATGCTTCCGTACTTAATTTAGGTTATCAGATCATTATGTTATTGTATGTTGGTGATTAATCATGGGTGTATTGTAATTGGTGGTTGTTGTGGCAAGGGTGTCACACGAGATGGTATCAGAGCAGTTGTTTGAGATTCAAGAGTCCGTGAGGTCTTGATCTCAAACATTAGGTAATGATATGTAGTGGTTTAAGTAATGATCTGAACTAAGATAGGTTATGATGTAGTAATTATAAGAGATTGACTATCATACGGGACAAATGAGTGGTGTCTTTAAACTGATGACATGTTACTAAACAAGTTATATGTTTATATTTTCAGAACATGTCTGGAGGAATGACACCTGAAGAAGCAAGAGAAATGATGTTAGCCTTGATGGCTGAACAGAACAAAATGATTCAGGATCAGTTTCGGGCGCGAGATGAGGCCAAAGCCAAAAGAAAAGAAGACAAGAGAAAAGAAAAGGTTGTGGATAACATAAACCTTAGAAATAAAGCGAAACGAAAAGACAATGGCAAGGAAAAGATTGATTATGAAACCGGAATTGATGAGAATTACATGAAGTATGTAGTTAGATCACTCAAGGACTGGCAACCTCCCACATTCTTTGGATCTCTGAGAATTGAGGAAGCAAAAATGTGGATTACAATTATGGAACAAATCTTTAGAGAGATGAATTGTAAGGATGAGTATAAGGTATTTTTAGCTAAGGATCAATTGATTGGACAAGCTAAGGAATGGTGGGACCGTTGGGAAAAAGAATTGGGATCCAAGTTGATTGCTTCCTTTAGTTGGGAACAATTCAAGTTGTTGTTTAGTAGGCAATATGGTGAGCCTGATATCGTACCACATGTTAATCATGAAGAAAGAGCTATTGGAAAGATTGTAAAGTCTGGATAAGATGAACTAAATGGACTATACTTGAGGTCAAGAACAAATAAACGTGATAGAAGTAAGAGATGTTGCCATTGTAATCAATTTGGACATAAGGCTAACAAATGTCCAATGAAGGTCGATGCTTGTTATAATTGTGGAAAAGTGGGCCATTTTAGCAGAAATTGCAAATTTCGACCAAAGAATTAGCATGTAATACATGATGAAACTATGAATGAAAGGTTTGACAAAGGGATGAGATCGTGGTTATAATTTTTGGACGTTAATCCATAGAGTTAGAGGTGTACCTTAAAGACTCCATATGCAATATTTTATCGAAGTTCTATGATGCTGAAGTTAACATGAAATCGAGTTATATAAGTTTTATTACTAATATAAGTATAATCCTGTTTGTGAATGAGAATATTCGAGTATATAAATAGGCAGTAGATGAATAGCCAAGATGGACTTGGAAGCTTTGAATTGGAAAAGATGTCATAGACTTCTTGGAAATTTATGAATGAGTTTAGAAGTTGTAATGAAGTTTAAGTTTGACCATGATGGGTTAAAAGAATTGGAACTAATAGTATTAGTATCATATGTAATATGTTTGAGGGAATGATAACAACTTGTATTGTTTATCATAAAACAAATAACATCAACTTGTATTAAAAGGAAACAGTAAGGTACATTGTATTGAATATTGTAAGCTTACAAAGGTTGTGGTTGAGAACGTATGACACGAACTGTTCATGAGAATTTGATGTAGTTGAAATCAAAGAGACTGATTCAATGTTGGTATATATATGAATATTATATGAGGAAAACGAATCTAGAAATTATAAGAGAAAAGCATACGAGGGTATGATAATACATGGAAAATACATGATAATTTTAAAAGAGAAATTGAAATATGTAATGCAAAGTGTAAAGTAAGAAATGAATGTGAAGTATAATCGATTGGAAGGGTGGATATAATACTTAATGAAATGAAGATTTGATCAAACATAAAAAGTTTAAAGAGACTTTGGATACTAACGACTTATGCTTGTAAAGCAAAGAAAAGTCTAGTACTACGATTCAGAATCTAAGAAAGATTCGGAGGTAGACATGAGTTCTGTTTGATTCTGGTGCCGACCAATTATTTGTATCTACTGCTTTTGCTCAACAAGTGTTGATGCCTTGGTCTAAGTTGTCTGTTGTGATTGATGTTGAAATTGTTAAGTAACACATTAGTTAACGTAGATCACGTGTATCATGATTGTACTCTAGTGATTGAAGAGGTAGTCTTCAATCCTGACTTGATTCCAGTAGAGATCGGTGATTTGATATGAAAATTGGAATGAATTGGTTGTGTATATGTAATGAGACGCATGTAGTTTGCAATAAAGGAATAATAAAGATAATTACGCCGGAGGGGCGAGAGAATTGTATATATGAGTATTGGAGAAGTGGGGATCAATGTCTAATGATGATTGTTAGGTCCCGAAAGCTGATTGCTTAGGGTTGTGAGTTTTGTTTGGTATAGGTTATTGATACCAAGACTGAAAAGAAAACTGTGGCCGATGCGCCTGTTGTCCCAAATGTTTCCATATGTGTTTCTGGAAGACTTGTCTGATGTGTCACTTGAAAGACAAGTGAAATTTTGTGTTGACTTGATCCCTGGAGTTTCTCCAATAGCTTGTTGTTCGTATTGGTATGCATCTACTGAAAGGTAAGATATGATGAAGCAACTTCAGAAGTTGTCAGATAGGGGCTTTGTAGATTGAGTTCTCTGCCGTGTGGAGCCCGATAGTGTTTATGAAACAAAAGATGTCACAATGAGAATGTGCATAGATTCACATGATTTGAACAAATTGACTATAAGTATCCGCTGCCGGGAATTGATGATTATTTCGATTAGCTGCATGAGAGCTAATTATTTTTCTAAGATTGATCTACGAATGGGATATGATTAATTGAGGTCCGAAGAAGGAATGTACTGAAAATGGCTTTCAGGGATAATTATGAGCACTACGAGTAATTAGTTATGGACATTATGAATATGGATTTGTATATCAATGTTGGAGGAATCGGTAATTGTAATTATCGATGATATTTTGGTGTAAGTCTAAAGCTGAATATGTCAAATCGTGAATTTTGATTACAATAGGTTATATTTTGTAGTATGTGATTTCTGGAGTTGAGATCTCGGAGGATTCCGCTAAAAGTAGAGGGATTGAGAATTTGGAAGCTATTTCGCGGTATTACAAATTTAAGAAATTTTCTACGATTAATAAATTGTAGACATGCTGATTTAAATTGGTATGTATATACCAACTTGAGAAAGTTATGATCGGAAAAACTTGCACAGATATGCGTGAGTAAGGTTATTATTTTTATGGTACACTAGAATCGATTATGTTTGATTAGAAGAGTCGTTTCATTTTCAACTATTGGTTTGCTTTACAAGTGGGATTAGGAACACATATAGCTATGAGTATAGCTTACTAACCCCGACAGATGGTCAAAATGAATGGACTATTTTCACATTGGAATATATAATGAGATCATACATTCTGGATTTAAGTACCAACAGAAAAGATCAATTGTTTTGATAGAATTTTCGTATAACACTAGTTATCATGTTAAAAATCAAGAAAACACTGTTTACAGTTTTGTACGTGAGGAAATGTAGAATGCCTACGTGTTGGAATGAAATTGAAAGGACTCTGATTGCTGAGTCTGTGATATGAAAGAAGAATTATAATGATGAAACACCTAAACCAATCAGTTTTGAGGGAAACAATGTAGTATATTTGTTAGTATCACCGATGAGGTGTACTACTTGTTTTGAAAAAAGGATAAACTTAGCACTGAGGTGAGTTGGTTCATTTAGAATAACAGAAAAGTTAGGAATCTGTTATCTCATTTGGAATTATCTAAGGAAATATCGAAATAACACTCGGTGTTTCACGTGGAAAGCTTTATGAAATCTTCACAACTAGTAATGAAGATTAGGCTGATTATACCAAATTCGAAATCAATAAAGATTAATATATGTTGAAAGTCCAGAATATATTATGGATATGAAAGTAAGGAAATTAAGGAACAAAGAGATTAAAATAGTATTGATACGTTGGAAGCATCACAAAGGAGTAAACCATACTTGGGAGACAAAAGTCGATACGTTGACAAAGTATAAGTATGTATTCGAATCCAAATAAACTTCGAGGACGAAGTTTGAGCGTGGTGGAGCCCATGTTGTAACATCCTCGAATTCAATTACGGTGATTTAAGAGATATTTAGACAGGTAATTTATAAATAAGTTGAATTATGAGCAAAGATTATGTATTTGGGGATATTTAAAAACTTAGTTGTTGTTTTAAGAAAATTAAAAAGTTTAAGAACTTTGAAATGATTATTATGAATTATAAAAGTTAGTAATGATAAATTTAAGAATAAATCAGTATTTTATGGAACCGGTTAAGTTGAGGGGTGAAATGTCCAAAATGGGAAAGATGGGAATAAAAAGGCCAAATACATTTTCATTCTCCAAATGCTCTCTCTCTCTACACTCTCTCTCTAGAAAAACACTCTCTACTTCTCTTTAAGATATCTCGCAAACCGACCGGCCGATTATCGAGATTTATACGTCATCGGAAAGATCTCGAGGAGTACAACAACAATCTACGGTTGGATTTTTGATTTCATACGGATTAAGGTAAGAATCGACTCTTTTAAGATTTTGTGTTTCGGTTTTGAAAAACATAAGTTCGAATCTGTCATTTTTATGCGATTTAAAGCCGATTTTGCTTGAAATCTTGCAAGAATGAGATAGTATATGTGTAATAGAATCAAACCTAGGTATAATACTTGATATATTCATGATTTTAGGCCTTAGAATGAAGGATTTAAGTTATAAGGATGAACAGACTCGAAAATGCCAAGAACAGAGTCGAAATGCATAATCTCTGTATTCACTAAGCATCCGCTTATTCCCCAGTTGTTGATTTTTATTTTACAGGAAAAGGGAAGTCTACTGCTGGACCTTCTAGTTAGGTCGTTTGGAAGATTTGGGAGACTCGGCACTATTTGATCGGTAATTGTGATTTGGACAATGTTGTAATATATTCTGGATGATTGTAATAAATGTATGGGTGTGTAGACTTAGACTTGGTACCTTATAGCACCGTAGGGTGTTTAACACTTTTTGCACTACTTTATTTATGTTTTTAATGCTTCCGTACTTAATTTAGGTTATCAGATCATTATGTTATTGTATGTTGGTGATTAATCCTGGGTGTATTGTAATTGGTGGTTGTTGTGGCAAGGGTGTCACAGTTAATATATGAGATCCATGGCGTTTACAGGTTCTAGCCGATCACGTGTCGAGCCGCATTAGAGTTTCGGGTTTCAGTCAAGTTCGGGTAATTGGTGAGTACTCGAGTTCTTTACAAAACGCGCGTGGTCTTTTATGAGTCTATTATGTGTTGTGATATGTGTATATGAGATAGAGATACAGTGCATGTATGATTCTATCTACCCTATACGTGCTATACGTGTTTGAGTTGCAGGTGTCCGCGATATGTGATCGCGCAGGCTGTCTGTCCCTAACCAGTCACGAAGTATGAGACTGTATATATACAACAGTGTTTATAGCCAGGTCGCTCCTGTGCCTATTGAGTAGCTAACCGCTGCTGTGTGCGGCCTGTTACCTGGGGAACGGCGTCCGCTTTTGAGCAGAGACATGTGTGTGCATCGAGCCGTGTTATGTGCATTGAGATATATGTGTTGTGTATGTTATATGTGTTTACTTGAAGTATCTGACCCTCGCGTACTCATGAGCTGTCCAGCTTATGTTTTCGAGTCCTCCGTGTCTCAGGCAGCCATACTGTGGGATCGCAGTCACAGCCGCAGCAGCCGAAGTAGAGATTGGGGCAGTTTAGAGTTGTGTATGCTGACTGTATTTTGATGCTAAACTTTAGAGCCGTTATCTGTATTTTGTACTTGATCAGTACCATGTTAGCTATCAGTAATTAGCGGTTATCAGTTATTCAGTTGTGTATGTATCTATATCGACATGTGACATGAAACGTGTTAACCTTGTATTAAAGTTTTAAATTAACAGTGTTTTCCGCTAATCCTGTGAGATGTGCATCTTGAGATGATTGCGATATTGCCACTTATGATTGTTTATTGACGTGGCATTTGTGTGAGAAATGTGGGTGTTACATTAAAGTACAATAATAAAATACAAATGTTTTAAAGCACCCTACGGTGCTACAATATTTCAAGTCTAAGTCTACATACTCAACATATTACATCATCCCAAATGTATTACAATAACAATCCTATGATTCAGTTACCAAAATGAGTAGTAGATGATCTTCAAAAGACTTCAATAAATGACCTAGCTAGGAGGTCCCGCAGCGGATTTTTCATTTTCCTGTAAAAATGTCAACAACTGAGGGGTAAACAAAGCTTAGTGAATACACAGATTTACGCATCCTATAAATCTTTATGAAGCCTCCCAAGAGTAACACTGGCGACACACACCATATACTCTCTTCGTACACCAAGTACGGAACAAGAGCTGTAGCTCCTTCGAGCCCAAATCTCGGCATTAAAACCAACCATCTGAGACAGACATAACATCGGGGATGACTTACTGCCTACCAGAAACTCGGAGGGATCAGCTCCGGGTCATATAGCGCAGTAACATCGGAATACAGATGCACCCGCCAGTCCATTGAAAGATGCACAACAAAGGAACGGACATGCAACAAGCAACAATGTGCATCTAAGTCTACGCAAGTTAGTAGAATTCCAAATGAATGTAAAACAACATGTCTTAGCAGACAATAGCTAACATAAAACAGATATAGACATGTGAAATCACATGTACTCACAGTGAGTGCGTTTAATTAATTTCAGTTTATTTTATTTCTCCTAGGGCTTTCAACCGGATCCACAAAGTACCCCACCCTGTGGGTTAAACAACACCACAAGGGACCCGTTAAGTCAGTTGTAACACAACATCATGTTAATAGTTGTTTAATTTCATAAAACTAAATTTTATAAGTTATTGCAACATTTGACCCAAAATTCGGATCCCCATCTGAATTCGGATCCTACTATTCATCCGAATTTCGGATCCCTATGAATTTGGACCACCTCCAAGTTCGGACCATATCCGAGTTCGGACCACATCCGAAATTCTTTCTAGACTTATAATTTTTCAAGGTTTTCCATCCGAGTTCATATCAGATCCGAAGTTCGGATCATCCGAGTTGTGTTCTTCAGGTCCGAGATTCATACTTTATGAAATTTTAACATTTTCCAGATTTCATTTTTATCAATTTGTACCACTTTTACGCCTGGAAACCATTAATATAAGCATAAATATACACTTTTTTTTATCATAATCCTTGCAATATACGTACCAAAACAGACCCTATTTGGCCATTTTTTATCAACCGGCAAACACACACACTCAAAACACACACTAAATTCTTAAAATCATACTTTGAGTTTGAATCTGATGCTGAAACTTAGTATATAACATTCCAAACACTCGATTTGAACAAATCTACAACAACATCTAACATGCATTAACATTTACAACCAAAATCATTGATTCGGTTTTTCATCAAAACCGAACCATAAACCTTCAAAAATTGAAATTTTAAGAATCCTTTACCTCAAATCGTTGCTTGTAGATGTTTTAGCTCCTCCCTAGCAATCTGAATCTACACTTTTAATCCTTTAATTTGAAGCTTGTCGTTGAAGTTGAGAGAGAGCCGAGAGTTAGAGAGAGAAAGTGTTGGGAAATAATCTAAGTATGTCAAGCTGTTAGTTAGGATTTCTCAAATTGTTAGTAGTATTGCTGTGTAATTACAAAGTTCGAGCTGCTAGTTCAAGAAACTCGAGCTGCTAGTTCAACAGTTTAAGCTGTCAGAGTTAAAGTTCAAGCTGCTCACCAAACAAATAACAGAAAGTGCTACGAATCAGGAAGTGATAAATATTTCAAGATTTGAAGATCTTCCAAAGATATCTACTACCAGAGAAATCACAGTTCGTCAAGGAAACAAATCAGAAGGCTATAAATAGAGATAGACTAGGTCTTTCTCATGTAATCTCGGTGCCTAAGAATTCATATAGTAATTGCATTCTGATTAAGTTTCTAAAGCTTCTAAGGTTGAAAAACCCTAAGAACAGTTTGTGTTCTTCGTCTGATCAAACAGATTAGAGGTGATTGTAATCAGAGTTTGGTAATACAAAAGGTTTCGATATTAATTGTGTTTATTTGATTGTCTGTTCTTTTATCGTTCTGAAAGTTTTCTTAAAACAATTAAGTGTTATTCCGCAAACTTCTTAATTGGACTTTGATTCAAAACAAGATTATTGGTTTAACTCTGATTTATTCAAACCAGTTAATCTTAGGTGATTTTGATCTTGACAAGTGGTATCAGAGCCACAAGTTTCTGTTTTATTCTTTGTTTTCAAAGTCAAAAACTTTCATCTTTAAGTATTTAAATCTTTTTCTGCAATGGAGTTTAATGGCAGCAGTAGTAAATCTGGGCAAGGATTTAAAGTGCTTATGCTCAAACCCACTGAGTTCGAGATGTGGAAACTCAGGATTCAACAGCACAGTCAATTTATTGATTATGTCCTATGGGAAGCTATTGAAAATCCTCCTGCAGTTGATCCTGAACTGGATGCTGAAGGAAAACAAAAAAAAAAAAACACCTCCAAAAATTGAGATTGAGAGAAAGACTAGAATGAATGAAGTCAAAGATCTCACTATTTACAGATAGCCATTCCTAATGCTTATCAACATCAGTTTAAAATTTTCATACTACTCATTCTCTATGGCTTTCTTTAGAGAAAAGATTTGCTGGCAACGCTAGCACAAAAAGAAACCAAAAGGATCTTTTAAAACATCAGTATGCAAATTTTTCTGGTGGAAAGATTGAAAATCTTACTCAAATCTTTGATAGGTTCAATAAGTTGATAGGTGAATTGGAGAGTGCTAAGGTTAGCCTGGATCAAGATGAGGTAAACAGAAAATTTCTCAGATCTCTTAGTAAAAGAATGGACAGTATATGCTGCACAATGGAGAACAAAGGACACTCTAGATGAAATAGAGTTGGATGATCTCTACAACAGCTTGAGAGTGTTTGAGTCTGAAATTGAAAATAAAAAGAAACTCTTTTCTTATAACCAAAACACTACTCTGCTATCATCTGCACCTAATGATAAATCAAACTGCTGTGATTCTTTTACAGGTACTGATGGCAACACTTCTGAGGTCCATTATGAGGCATTTGTTGCAAGTGATGGACTATTTGCTCTAAATTCTGAAGATCTGGAACAAATCCATCCAGATGATCTAGAAGAGATGGACTTAAAGTGGCAACATGCCATGTTGACTATGAGGGCTAAAAGGTTTCTTAAAAGGATTGGCAAAACAAACTTCCAGGCCAGAACAGAAGGCAAGCCAACAATTGACAAATCAAAGGTTGAGTGTTTCAAGTGTCACAAACTTGGACACTTTGCTAGAGAGTGTAGATCACAAAGTCAGCAGCCACCAAGACCCCAACAGACCAGTCAAACACAATCTTCATAGGCTCTTGTTTCACAAGAAGACACTATTTTTGACTGGAGTGACCAAACAGAAGAGGAATTTAGAATCAAGCTCTTATGGCAGAAACTTCCACTGATATACCATTTGAGGTAAATACTAAACTCTGCTCCCATGCATGCAAAAATATGGTTAAAAAGTACAGAGATCATAATGAAAGCATGTGTAAAACTCTAGCTAAGATGGAAGAGAGGAGGTATGAGTATATGCAGGCAATAGAGGATCTTGAAAAACATATCAATGACTATAAGGATAATGAGATTCAGATGGGACATGATAGAACATATCATGAGTGGGAGAAAAAGGAACTTGAGGAGAAAATAGAGATCCTTAATAAGAAACTAGAAGAGGCTGAACAAAAGGTGCTAGAAGCTCACAAGAAAGTAGAGTCTATAAACATATTTGGGTAGCTTCAAGTTGGCCAATCAAAAGCTAGAATACCTAATGGAAGTCCAACTTAAAGATAGGGTAAAAAATCCCAAGGAAGGAATAAGATATAATGCTACCCCACCTCCCTATAACAATAAATACATTCATCCTATGAGTGAAGTTGCTAATAGGCTTGTGAATGAACCATTAGATGAGAAGATGAAAACTGTAGATCCTATCCTTGAGGATAAGCCTGAGCTGGAAGACGAACTGAATACTAATGAAGGCAGTAAAAGTGAGGAAGCAGAGAGTAATTCCAAAACCATTAGTGAACCTATAGTACCTCCTGTTTCTAACCCTACTAGAACCAGCAGCCTGAGGGAAGAAACCAACAGTTTGAAAGGAAAAGAGAAGTTGAGTGAATACAACCATGCTTCACATGACTCTGTACCTTCTAACTGTAATGTTGCATCTTCTTCCAAGACAGATAAAAATGGAAAAAATGTTCCAGTATGCACATCCCAAAAGCATGGTGTACAAAAGTTTCCCACACAACAGTAGGTGAGGGGAAATCAAAGGAACAAGAATCAGTTATGGTCACACAAAACTGGTTCCCCTATCAAAACAATCAAAAGATGTTTTCACTATGGCAGGAAAAACCATCTGGCTAAGCACTGTTTATATAAACCAGTTGTTGAAAGACATATTGTGTTTCAAAAACATGTTGTTTCACAAAAACCAAAAGCTTCAAAGGCCTCAAAATCTGTCACCCCAGTTCCAAAGAACATAGTTGACCACAGGTTCATAAAGGTCAATAAAAAGCAACCTGTACACAAAAAACAAGCTTTAATGAAATCTAAATTGAGTGTGAAACAGGAATGGCGTGTCAAAGGCAAAAACATAGTTCAAACTGCTAATACAAAAGATGGAACTGTTAAGTCAAAAGTTGGAACTGTCAGTTGGAACTGCTAATACAGGTACAACTACTGTCAAAGCAGGTAATATGATATTTAATGATGTACTGTATGTTGAACAACTGAAATATAACTTACTAAGTGTGTCTCAAGTGTGTGACAAACAAAATGTTGTTTTATTCACAAACTCTGAATGCATTGTCATATCAAAAGATTTTAAAATACCTGAAAATCTTGTTTTACTAAGAACACCAAGAAAGGACAATGTCTACTGTTTGGACACAGAAAACTTATCCAAAGCAAATACTTTAAGCTGTTTAATATCCAAAGCATCATCTAATGAGTCTGCTCTTTGGCACAGAAGGATGTGTCACATGAACTTCAAATCTATGAATGCTTTAGTAAAAAATAACTTGGTAAGAGGTTTACCACAAAAGGAGTTCATATGTGATGATCTTTGTGTAGCCTGCCTCAATGGCAAGCAACACAAAATTTTCATAAGGCCAAGGAAGTAAATTCAATCTCTTCTGCTCTTCATATTCTTCATATGGATCTTTTTGGTCCAACTTCTGTTTTGAGTTTGAATAAAAGAGCCTACTGTTTAGTCATTGTTGATGATTTCACCAGGTTTACATGGGTTTATTTTCTTAGGACTAAGGATGAGACTGCTGAGTTGGTTAAATCCTTTATTCTAAAAATTGAAAACCAATCTAACTTAAAAGTAAAGGTGATCAGATTAGATAATGGAACTGAGTTTAAAAATCATGATCTAAACAGCATCTGTGAGTCAAAAGGAATTGCAAAACAGTATAGTGCACCTAGAACACCACAACAAAATGGTGTAGCTGAAAGGAAGAATAGAGCATTAATAGAGGCTGCTAGAACCATGTTAGCCGATTTCAAATTGCCAATGACCTTCTGGGCAGAGGCAGTAAATACAACCAGTTATATTCTAAATAGGGTTCAAGTTGTCCAGTCACAAGGGAAAACTCCATATGAGTTGTTCCATCATAGGATTCCCCTAGTGGCCTTCCTGAAACCATTTGGCTGTTCATGTACTATCCTGCATACTAAAACTCACTTAGGTAAGTTTGAGAGCAAGTCTGATGAAGGATTCTTTGTAGGATACTCAACATAGAGCAAAACCTACAGAGTTTATAACAGTGTATCTAAAGTCATTGAAGAAAGTGCAAATGTTGAGTTTAATGAAAATACTGCCAATATCAAAGGCACTGGTCCTGATTGGTTATTTGATCTAGATTCACTAACAAAATCTCTAAGTTTTGATGAGTATTCTGCAGGAACGGTTGGACACAATGTTCAAACTGGCAACACAAATTCTCATGCTGTCAGCACAAAAGATCAGACTGTTGGCACAAAGACTCAAACTGTTGAAGATTCTGGTAGATGGGATGAGTACACTATTCTACCGCTTCTTTCTTATGATCCACCTGGAGTCCTGACTGACCAATTGGACAGAGGTACAGAGTTTGAGATGCCACTTCCAAGCCCTGAAGAAATAGCTCCAACTAATAGGGAATCAGTTCCTACTCCAGATCAACTTGTTACTGAAGTAGAATCATCAAGTGCAGAAGGTGATGACACCAACCTGAGGAGCTCAATTCAGATAGAAAGTGAACCTACACTCAGAGTTCACAAATATCATCCTTTCAACCAGATCATGGGAGATCCACGCACTCCTGTGCAGACAAGGAATATGATCCACAATAATCAACTGCTTCTGAAGAAGCAGTTCCTGAGTTCAGTCTAGCTGCCTTTGAACATGCATCCTTTATGTCACAACTAGATCCAAAGAAGGCATCTGAGGCTCTGAAGGATCCATCTTGGATTGAAGCCATCCAAGAAGAGCTTTTGCTATTCAAGATTCAGAATGTGTGGAAACTGGTTGATTTGCCTAAAGGAAAGAGGGATATTGGTACAAGATGGGTTTTCAGAAATAAAAAGGATGAAAGAGGCATAGTGATCAAGAACAAAGCAAGGCTAGTAGCTCAAGGTTACACTCAAGAAGAAGGAATAGATTATGATGATTTCTTTGCTCCAGTAGCAAGGATTGAAGCCATCAGATTATTCCTAGCATATGCAAGCTACAAAGGGTTCAAGGTGTATCAAATGGATGTGAAATCTGTATTCTTATATGGTACAACTGATGAAGAGGTATATGTGTGTCAACCACCTGGGTTTGAAGACTATAAGTATCCTGACAGAGTTTACAAGTTAGACAAAGCACTTTATGGGCTTCACCAAGCTCCTAGAGCATGGTATGACACTCTGTCTTCCTACCTAGTATAGAATGGATTCAAGAGAGGTACTCTAGACAAGACATTGTTCACAAAGTCTATCAAATCAGACATCCTTCTGGTTCAGATCTATGTTGATGACATCATCTTTGGAGCAACAAATGACATACTTTGCAAGGAATTTGAGACCCTGATGCACAAAAAGTTTCAAATGAGTTTAATGGGAGAACTAACTTTCTTTCTAGGATTGCAGGTTAAGCAGAAGCTGTCAGGATTTAAAACTAATTAACAAAGACTAACTGATTTGAATTTATCAGAGTATAAATCAATAATCTTGCTTTGAATCAAAGTTTAATTAAGAAGTTTGCGGAATAACACTTAATTATTTTAACAAAAACTTTCAGAATCAATAATAAATAAACACAAGAAATAATCAAAACTGATTGTATTGCTGACTTCAATGATAACAATCACCTCTAATCTGTTTGATTAGACGAAGAACACAGACTGTTCTTAGGGTTTTACAACCTTAGAGGCTTATGAAAACTTAATCAACAAAGCAATTACAGACTCGAATATGCAGAAAACTCCTATACAATAGAAAGACCTATTCTATGTATTTATATTGCTTCTTGATTTGTTTCCTTGAAGGACTATGACTTCTCTGATAGTAGATATGCTGGAATCTTTGTGTAGATATCTTATCCTGAAAATCAGCACTTTCTGTTTATGAAACTGTTGAGCAGCTTGAATCACTTGACAACATGAACAGAGCAGCTTGAGTTGATTTACCCTGGCAACTTGAACTTTTACACTGGCAGCTCGAGATTCTTCAACTAACAGCATGAACTTTTGTATTTACATATAAACTCTACTAACAGTTTGAGAAGTCTAACTAACAGCTTGAACCTACTTAGACTATTTCCCAACATTCTCCCCCTAACTTAAATTCTTTGTACAAGACTTTAAGTTCTATACAAACAAGGAAATGAATAAGTAAATTGTTATTTACAAACCAAGGCTTTCAAAAACTTACAACGGTGCAAGTTTCTGATTTACAGCCTTCAAAAAATCTTTCTTCATCTCATCTCTATCACAAGATATTCTAATAGATTTCATCTGAAGTAGCATATCCTTTGGTAGATCATAAAATTCGAGATTGAAGAACATACCAGATCCATCTGAGAATTTGATTCTGTATGTCCTTGATTTGACAAACAGATCAACTTGCTTGATCTTCTTTCCCTTCTTGATGGCATCCTCTATTTCTTTCCTTACAGATTCAGGGTCAACAATTGATTTTAGATCTTTGATGACTTGCTTCACTTGTGGTAGAGCAGATCTAACTTGTGTCACAGACCCAATATTATGCATCCTGATAAGCTCATCTCTGGTCAACTTCTGATCCATATGCCAAAATGTATCATACTCTTCTTCTGGTCCAGATTCCCTTCTCACCACAAACTTAAATCTTAAGTCAATATTATCCAGTGGCTTAGCATACCAGTAGTTGATCAGAGGCTTTGTAAAATCATGTTGATCCAGCAGTTTCTCTATCTCCAGAGACTTTTGTAGTTGTTGCTCAAACAACACCTTTTTCACTTGATCCAGCTTTGTTTGAGGTAATGGCTCAGATGCAGGAATGGAAGCAGCAGCTTGATCAGAAGAAGCAGGGGCACTGGCAGCAGTTTGAACTGCTTCTTGAGGTGTTTGGACTTCTTGGGAGACTTTTTCTTTCTTTCTTTTATCCATTTCTTTATCATGGATACCCTGCAGCCTTTCTGTGCTCATGGACTGAGCCATCTTCTTTGGAATACCGGCTGCAAAGGCAAAGTTAATCTAAAATCTTCTATGTTCAGCTTTAGAGTGCCCTGTTGGCAGCTTCCTCTTCTTCTCTCCTTGTTTAACCACAAACCCCTTTAGGTAATCACCTAAGGTTTCATCATCATCCATTGGGGGCTAGGTTTGCTGATCTAATTCTTGATCCTGTTCCTCTGCTAACTTTTTGGCAATTTCAGCATCAAAGGCAATCTGGGCTTCTCTGGAAGAAAACTTGTGCTTTGGAGACTCAATTAAGATGCCCTTGCCCTTATCTTTTGTAGCTTGGAATGTACTGACTGGAGCTTGAACACCTTCCCTTATAACAACTCCAGTTGCTTTTGAAGAAGCAGCTTGAGTTTCTAGGCTAACAGCTTGAGAAGCTGTTGGGACTGTTAGCCTAGACGGTGGAACTGTTGCGGCTGCTTGGACTGATGCTGTTGGAGCTGCTTGGACTGATTCAGGAACCTCCTGATTCTCCCCCTTTTTGGAAGCATTGGTTTGGTCAGGAGGACCTACAACCTTTGCCCCTTGGGTTTGAATCAAACGCTCTAATTGAATGATCTTATTTCCACAAAGGGTAAACCCCTTATGGAGATAATCCATTCTCTGATTTTGAGCCACTTCTGATTGCTTTAGGGCTATAATTTGTGCACCCTGTGCAGCAATGATGGACTTTTGGTATTCCAACATAGCTACAACAGGTTTCATCTTGGGATCCATCAAAAGCATTAGTTGCAGACTAGCCTCAAGATCAGAAAACACCTGTGGTGCTTGTGATCTATCACTGGCATGAATACCAGAAGTAGAAACCTCTGGGCCCCTCTGTTCTTGGTTCTGGGGACTTCCAGCTTGTGTTTGCACACTTGCTGTTGCCATGGGCGTGGTGTTACTGATGTTTGCCCTGTCCTGTGCCTCTTGTGCAGAGACAGCAGTAGTGCCAGCCACAGAACCCATATGAACAGTCTCTGGAGAGATGTTCACCTCCTGAGTGAGGATGGGAGTGACCTCAATGTGTTCCCTTTGGATATTTTGTGCAGAAGTGTCCTCCTGCACAGGGATATATGGCTCTTGTCTGAGGGCTGAGGAGGAAGGAGCTCCTGGTCCTCTTTTCCTTTTATATAGAAATTTTAGTGGGGGTGATGGCTGTACAAAAGGATCAGAAGGAATTTGTGTATCATGAGGAGTGGGTTGGGGTCCTGGGGTTGAAGCAGTAATGATAGGTTAAGCCTGCTCAGGACCCTCTCCTCTGTTTCTTGGGATGATGTTCATCATTGCAGAAGGCAATGGAACATCTACACTCAAAAAATTGGCACTTTGTTTTAAAAGCCTTTTGATAGAAGATAGTGAGTGCCTATGGGAAATATGTATCCTCTTATGTAAATGAGAAGTAGTGCAGGGGTGTGCAATGATTTCTGCCAAAAATCTGGGATACATTAAAAACTTCCCATTCTTTAGGGAATGATGCCTTAACATCCCCTGAAAAATCATGTTTGAAAAATTGAACTGTTGGCCTGTTGAAAAGCACACTAAGGCAATGGCAATGTTAGAAGAAAATTCTGACCAACCAGTTCTTTTGGGGCTCATACACTGCTGAATAATATGTACAAGATATTTCCATTTAGGAGAAAAATGTGCTTTCAAGAAAGTAA
The DNA here is from genome assembly GCA_020465985.1 of Centrapalus pauciflorus. NCBI lineage: Eukaryota > Viridiplantae > Streptophyta > Magnoliopsida > Asterales > Asteraceae > Centrapalus > Centrapalus pauciflorus. The sequence goes on along the minus strand of JAANYP010007331.1, from coordinate 8,138 downwards.
ATGAATCAGCAGGACCCCTATAACCTATATTATAAAGACCAGTATGTAAAGCGTTAAGGGTTAGGTCTGTTATACCTGTGGCATCTTGAAGATGCAAATGGTGCCGAATGGATTCCTCAGTGATGGTGATGGGAGTGCCATCAATTTTGGATAGTATAGAGGGAATTCCATTGATGGTTTGAAAAGTGGCATGGTTCCAGAACTGTTCGATATGCGATATGTATATGGTGGGATTGATATTGAAGGCATGGTTGATATGGGAGTGTCTTAGGAAATCCAGCATATCATGGAACGGCTGAAGTTCAGAGTGTTTGAGAGAGTATGGAAGGCAGTTTTGTTCTTTGACAAACTCCATTGAAGATTGTACGGAGATTTTAGGGTTGCAAAGAAGATTGTGTGAATCGTTCAGAGAGAAAAAGGAGGGCCGTGGAAGGAAAACTTTGTAACTGGTAGTTACAACTGAACGAAACTGGGACCTTTAAAGGTTTTGAAAAAGGTTGGGTCCCGCGCACACACATTTATAAATTACCTAAATACCCTGCACACTTTGACAGATCAAGTGAATAACTAACAGTCCGAGAAAATGAACTAGCAGCTTGAGAAAATACTCAAGCTGTTAGTTGAAAATTATGCATCTTTTTAATGAAACAGTGACTCCCCCTTAAATAAGCATACGAATTAGATAATAATGAAAACAAATTAATCCATGTTTACCATACCAATATTTGATACCAGGAAAGTGAACCTTCCTACATCAAAAGGTTTTGTAAATAGATCAGCTAACTGATCATCAGTATGTATTTTGGTAACTTGGATTAATTTCTTCTCATTACAGTCCCTTATGAAATGAAATCTGATGTCTATATGCTTGGTTTTTGGGAATTTCACTGGGTTTTGCACAATGCTGATTGCACTTGAATTGTCAATGTAGATAGGAGTGGATAAGAAATTCATACCATAGTCTCTCAGCTGATTTTGAATCCACATTACCTGGGAGCAGCAGCTTGCAGCTGCCACATATTCTGCTTCAGTGGATGATGTGGACACAGTTGTCTGCTTTTTGCATTGCCAAGAGACCAGTCTTGCTCCTAAGTATTGACATCCACCAGTTGTGGATTTTCTGTCAATGTTGCAACCACCATAGTCACTGTCAGAATAAGCAGTTAGTTCAAGGGGAGAGTCTTTAGGATACCATAGGCCTAAGTGTGGTTGGCCTTTGAGATATCTAAAGATTCTCTTAACAGCAACCAAGTGAGAATCCTTTGGAGAGCATTGAAACCTAGCACACACACAGACAGCAAACATTATATCAGGTCTAGAAGATGTTAGATACATAAGTGATCCTATAAGAGATCTGTATAAATGTATGTCCACATCTATGCCATCTTTGTCTGTATGGAGCTGCTTGTGAGGATCCATTGGAGTGCTTGCAACCTTTGTGTCTTGATACCCAAACTTTTCTAGTATGTCTTTCACATACTTTGATTGACTTATGAAAAGTCCACTGGGCTTCTGCTTGACTTGTAATCCCAGAAAGAAAGTGAGTTCTCCCATTGAACTCATTTGAAACTTTTTGTGCATTAAAGCTTCAAACTCTTTGCACAGATAGTCATTGGTTGAGCCAAAGATGATGTCATCAACATAGATTTGGACAAGCAGAATCTCAGCTTTGATAGACTTAGTGAAAAGTGTTTTGTCCAGAGTGCCTCTCTTGAACCCATTCTGTAGAAGGTATGATGACAGAGTGTCATACCATGCTCTGGGGGCTTGATAGAGACCATAGAGAGCCTTGTCTAGCTTGTAGACCCTGTCTGGATACTTGTAGTCCTCAAAACCAGGAGGTTGACACACATAGACCTCTTCTTTAATTGTCCCATATAGAAAAGCAGATTTCAGATCCATTTGATACACTTTAAAACCTTTGAAGCTTGCATAGGCCAAGAATAGTCTGATGGTTTCAATTCTTGCCACTGGGGCAAATACATCATCATAATCTATGCCTTCTTCTTGAGTGTACCCTTGTGCTACTAGCCTTTCTTTATTCTTGATGACTATCCCTCTCTCATCTTTCTTGTTTCTGAACACCCATCTTGTACCAATTGCTCTCTTACCTTTAGGAAGATCCACCAGAGTCCATACATTCTGAATCTTGAACTGTAGAAGCTCTTCTTGCATTGCCTCAATCCAGGATGAATCTTTTAATGCTTCTGATGCCTTTTTAGGTTCTAGTTGAGACATGAAACAGGCATTCTCAAAGGCAGCTAGACTGAATTCAGGAACTGCTTGTTCAGCAGCACAGTCTCATTTTGAACCATTTTCCTTGTTTGTACAGGAGTGCTTGGATCACCCAGTATTTGATTGAGAGGATGATACTTGTGAACTCTTAGTGTAGGCTCTCTCTCTGTCTGAAAAGAGGATCCAAGATTTGTGTCATCTCCATCAGGACCAGTGAATGATTCAGCTTCTGGAACAGCTTGACTTGAATCTGGGACTGTTTCCCTTTGTGTTGGAGCTGTTCTCTCAGGACTTGGGAGTGGCACTTCAGTGTCTGGATTTGTAACATGTTGAGCATTTAGAACCCCTGGAGGGTCACATGACAGAAGTGGTATAGTGATATAGTCATCCCAATTTGTTAGATCTGCAGCAGTTTGAAACTTTGTGCCAACAGCTTGAGAATTTTTATTGGCAGCATGAGAGTTTGTGTTGACAGCTTCAAACTTGTTTGCATTAGTGTCTGCAGGATACTCAACAAAGCTCAGAGAATTTGTTAGTGAATCTAGATCAAACAACCAGCCAAGACCAGTGCCTTTGACATTTGCAGTATTTTCATTAAATTCAACATTGGCACTTTCTTCAATGGTTTTAGACACACTGTTGTATACTCTATAGGCTTTGCTTTGACTTGAGTATCCTACAAAGAATCCTTCTTCAGCCTTACTTTCAAACTTCCCTAAGTGAGTCTTAGTGTGAAGAATAGTACATGGGCATCCAAAAGGCTTGAAGAAAGCTATTAGGGGACTTCTGTTATGGAATAACTCATAGGGAGTTTTCCCTTGAGATTGAACAACCTGAACCCTATTCAGAACATAACAGGCTGTATTAACATCTTCTGCCCAGAAAGTCATTGGCAGTTTTGAATCAGCTAGCATTGTTCTAGCAGCCTCAATTAATGTTCTGTTCTTTCTTTCAGCTACACCATTTTGCTGTGGTGTTCTTGGTGCACTATACTGTCTAGCAATACCTTTGGACTCACAGAAACTGGTTAGAATATGATTTTTAAATTCAGTTCCATTGTCTGATCTTATCACCTTAACTTTTGAGTTGGATTGATTTTCTATCTTAAGAATAAATGACTTAACTAGCTCAGCAGTTTCATCTTTAGTCCTAAGAAAGTAAACCCATGTAAATCTGGTGAAATCATCAACAATAACTAAACAGTAAGCCCTTTTATTCAAACTCAAAACAGATGTTGGACCAAATAGATCCATATGAATCAGCTGAAGAGCAGATGAGATTGAATTTACTTCTTTGACCTTATGAGAAGTCTTGTGTTGCTTGCCTTTAAGACATGCTACACAATGATCATCACATATGAACTCCTTTTGTGGTAAGCCTCTTACCAGATTCTTTTTGACTAAAACATTCATGGACTTGAAGTTCATGTGACACATCCTTCTATGCCAAAGAGCAGACTCATTGGATGATGCTTTGGATATCAAACAGCTTAAAGTATTTGATTTAGATAAAAGATCTGTGTCCAAACAGTAAACATTGTCCTTTCTTGGTGTTCTTAGTAAAACAAGATTTTCAGGAATTTTGAAATCTTTTGAAAGGACAATGCACTCAGAATCTGTAAACAGAACAATGTTTTGTTTGTCACAGATTTGAGAGACACTTAATAAATTGTACTTAAGCTGTTCAACATACAAAACATCATGGAATTTCATGTTGCCTGCATTAACAGTACCTTTACCTGTAACCTTACCTCCTTTTGAGTTGCCTCCAAATGCAACAAAACCTCCATCAAAGCCTTTGAAATTTGACAAGCACTCAGAATTGCCTGTCATGTGCCTAGAGCATCCACTGTCCAAATGCCATCTTGTTTTATGGAGGTGACCTGTGGTTGCCCTGCACAAATAAAAGCTTAGTCAGTAGTGGAGTAAACCCAAACCAAATTGGTTTTGGGTTGGCCTTGTATATTGACATAACTAAACACTGTTTTTGACTTTTTATATTTTGTGAGATCTACTGATGGAGTTTTTGGAGAGTATTTAGTGATTATATGAGGTATCCAGGTATTTTGATCATCTTTTCTTCTAACAGTCTCAGATGATTCACTAGCAGTTCCAGATTGATGCTTAGCAGTTTGATCTGTGGTTTTAGTGCTAACAGCTTCAGAATTTGCACTAACAGCTTCAGAATTTGGCTTAGCAGTCTGATCTTTTGCATCAGCAGTTTGATCTGAGGATCTGTCCTTGACACACCATATTTGTTTAAAACTTGATTTAGGCTTTGCCAAAACTTGTTTTTGGTGTGTGGACTGTTTTTTATTAACTTTTGAAAGCCTGTGACAACTGTTTTCTTTGGAACTGATGTGGAAGGTTTCACCTTTGAAGTTTTTCCATGAGTAGGACTTGACTTTTTATGAATCACAGTCTGTTTTGCAACAGCTGGTTTATAAAAGCAGTCCTTGGCCAAGTGATTCTTCCTTCCACAGTGAAAACACCTTTTGACTATTTAAATTGGAGAACCAGATTTATTTGACAATATCTGGTTCTTGTTCCTCTGATTTCCCCTTACCTGCTGTTGTTTGGGAAACTTTTGAACACCATGCTTGTGACATGTGCAGATTGGAACATTTTTACCCCTTTTATTATTCTTTGAAGAAGATGCAATGTACAGTTAGAATGTACAGAAACTTGTGGAGCAGCATTGCATACACTCATCTTTTCTTTTCCTTTCTTACTGGGGGCTTGGATCTCTATGGGTGCACTCATTGTTTTGTGTTCTTTCTCAACTGCTATACACTCACAGTCTCTCTTTTGAATCTGATCTTCTTTTGATTCAGGACTATTATCAAGGATAGGATCTACAATAGTCATAGACTCATCTAGTGGTTCATTAACAAGTCTATCAGCAACCTCACTCATTGGATGAATGTATTTGTTGTTGTATGGAGGTGGAGTAGCCCTGTATCCTATGCCTTCTTTGGGATTAACCTGAGATTTTTACCCTATCTTTAAATTGGACTTCCATTAGGTGTTCCAGCTTTTGATTTGCCAACTTGAAGTTACCTAGATCTATGTTGACAGATTCTAGTTTCTTATTACCCTCTAACACCTTTTGTTCAATCTCTTCTACCTTTTTATTTAGGGATTCTATTTTCTTATTTAGCTCCATTTTCTCCCACTCATGATATGTTCTATCATGTCCCATTTGAATCTCATTGTCCTTATAGTCATTGATCTGTTTTTCAAGATCTTCTATGGCTTGCATGTATTCATATCTCATTTCTTCCATCTTAGCTAGAGTTTTGCACATGCTCTCATTATGATCTCTGTACTTTTTAACCATATTTTTGCATGATTGAGAGCAGAGTTTAGAATTTACCTCAGCTGGTAGTTCAGTGGAAGAGACAGTTGATGTTTCTGCCATCAGAGCTTGATTTTGAAACTCTTCCTCTGTCTGATCACTCCAATCAAACACATTGTCTTCTTGGGAGACAAGTGCTGTTGATGATGATGTCTGATTGGGCTGTGGAGTCCTTGATGACTGTTGTCCTTGAGATCTACATTCTCTGGCAAAGTGACCAAGCTTATGACACTTGTAGCACTCAACTTTTGTCTTATCAAAGGCTGGTTTGCCTTCTGTTCTAGCTTGAAAGTTGGTCCTTCCAGTTCTTTTAAGAAACCTTTTGGCCCTCATGGTCAGCATTGCATGTTGACATTTTAAATCCATCTCTTCAAGATCATCTGGATGAATTTGTTCTAAATCTTCAGTATTTAGGGCAAACAGTCCATCATTAGCAACAAACGCCTCATAGTGAGCTTCAGTAGAGTTGCCATCACCACCTCTAATCTGTTTGATTAGACGAAGAACACAGACTGTTCTTAGGGTTTTATAACCTTAGAGGCTTATGAAAACTTAATCAACAAAGCAATTACAGACTCGAATATGCAGAAAAGTCCTATACAATAGAAAGACCTATTCTATGTATTTATATTGCTTCTTGATTTGTTTCCTTGAAGGACTATGACTTCTCTGATAGTAGATATGTTGGAATCTTTGTGTAGATATCTTTTCCTGAAAATCAGCACTTTCTGTTTATGAAACTGTTGAGTAGCTTGAATCACTTGACAGCATGAACAGAGCAGCTTGAGTTGATTTACCCTGGCAGCTTGAACTTTTACACTGGCAGCTCGAGATTCTTCAACTAACAGCATGAACTTTTGTATTTACATATAAACTCTACTAACAGTTTGAGAAGTCTAACTAACAGCTTGAACCTACTTAGACTATTTCCCAACAGAAGCCCACTGGACTCTTCATCAGCCAGTCAAAGTATGTGAATGATATTCTGGAAAAGTTTGGATACAAGGACACCAAGGTTGCTAGCACACTAATGGACAATCATAAACAGCTTGATGTAGATAAAGAAGGAGTAGATGTGGATATTCATTTGTACCGATCCTTGATAGGTTCACTGATGTATCTCACATCTTCTAGACCAGATATAATGTTTGCTGTTTGTGTTTGTGCCAGGTTCCTATGTGCCCCAAAGGACTCACATCTGTTTGCTGTTAAGAGAATCTTTAGATATCTAAAAGGTCAACCAAAATTAGGCCTATGGTATCCTAAGGACTCTCCTCTTGAACTAACAACATATTCTCACAGTGACTATGGAGGTTGCAACATAGACAGGAAATCAACAACTGGAGGATGTCAATATCTAGGAGCAAGACTAGTCTCTTGGCAGTGCAAAAAGCAAACCACAGTATCCACTTCATCCGCTGAGGTAGAATATATTGCAGCTGCCAGCTGTTGCTCTCGGGTTGTGTGGATTCAGAACCAACTAAGAGACTATGGTATGAACTTTCTATCTACTCCTATTTACATTGACAATTCAAGTGCAATCAGTATTGTACAAAGTCCAGTAAAGTTTCCCAAAACCAAGCACATAGATATTAGATTTCATTTTATAAGGGATTGTAATGAAAAGAAGTTAATTAATGTTACCAAAATTCATACTAATGATCAGTTAGCAGATCTTTTTACTAAACCTTTTGATGTAAGAAGATTCACCTTTCTGGTATCAAATATTGGTATGGTAAACATGGATTAATCTATCTTACATTACCATCCTTTATAATCTGTGAAAGATATTAACTATATGTGTTTAGTTAAGGGGGAGACACTATTTCATTCGATGCTGCTCAGTAAATAACTAACAGCTTGAGACTATTCTCAAGCTGCTAGTTCATTTTCTCGGACTGTTAGTTGTTCACTTGGTCTGTTAAGTTTGCAGGGCATTTCAGTCATTACTAAGGACGTTGTACGCGGGACTTGATATTTTTAATATCCAAACCCTTAAAAGTCCCAGTTTCGTTCGATTACAACTACCAGTTGCAAAATATCTCTCAGAGCCCTTTCATTCTCTCCCTGTGCGATTTTCAAATCTACAAGCCAAACCCTATCTTCTCTCGTTCTTGAGCACCAATGGAGTTTGTTAAAGATCACAACTGCCTCCCATACACCCTCAAACATGCTGAACTGCAACGCTTTCATGAAATGACGGATTTCCTTCGCAGTTCATCCATCAACTATGCTCTCACTATAAACCCCACTATATACGTATCTCACATAGAGCAATTCTGGAGTAAAGCCACTCTGAGGACACAAGATGAAATCACTTCTCTTGTTTCTACCATTGATGGTCATACCATCACCTTCTTAGAAGAATCTATTCGACAGCACTTGCATATGCAAGATGCTTCAGGTATAACAGATCTCTCTCTCACTGCTTTACATGAAGGTCTCTTTGAAATATGGTATAGGGGACCAACTTATTCTTTTACTTTCTTCAAAGCACACTTTGGCCCCAAATAGAAATACCTTGTACACATCATTCAACAATGTTT
>JAANYP010007330.1:0-28899 GCA_020465985.1 Centrapalus pauciflorus | reverse complement strand
AAAAAAATTTCATTAGAATTTTGTATCGTGCATTTGAATTATAAAGTCTTTTTTATACAATTAAACAACAACTCCAAATATAAGTATAACTAGTTTATAAACCCACGCATTATGTGGATACATGTTAATAAATAATTGGTTATAATATATTTATGTAAAATTAAAATTAAAACATATAAATATTTAATATTTATAAAAATACAATAATAGTATAGTTATTTGTTATAGTCATTATTTAACAGTATTTACTATTTTAGTAATTTTTAAACTATTTTGAAATTTTTATATGTATTTAATAGATATAATTTAAATTTTCAATTTTATATAGAATATAATTTATATAGATATTTATTAGAATAAACAAAATGTAATGAAATATGATTTTATTAATATTGTATTATATTTACTTTTTACTTATATTATATTATTTGTATAATAATTATTTATGTTTAATATATTTTAATAAATTTATAAACACATAATAATTTTTTTTATATAGACATAGATAAGTAAGTATAATATGTAATTTGGATGTATTTATATTATATTAATAATAATAACAATAAATATTAGACAATGAGAAATGTAAACAAATGTTGGATAGACTTAATGATTTATTAATATTTATTTAAAAATAATAAATCGTATTTATGTTTTATTTTATAAATGTTTTTGTATTTTATTTTATATATGTATTTATCTTTTATTTTATACATGTATTTATCTTTTCATATTTGTATTATTTTATGATTGTATTTGTGAATATTAGTTTCTACCAATTCAATCAACAATATGTAAAGAATAAGAACAATGAATTTAATCAATACTAACCAAATGATTCGATTGAAGATTTGTTGATTACAAATACAGTCAGAGAGAATGTTCTTCAATGTTTTTGCTTTTCCAATCTTGAATGCGTACAAAAAGGAATATTCTTACAGATCTTTTAAATTGGAAAGTCAACAAGACTATTTATACATATTTACAAAATATACGGAAATTACAAAAACAGTCCCTAGACTTTGATATTTCATCAATCAAAAACATATTCTAACAATCTCCCCCTTTGATGAAAGTAGCAAAGTCTTCAGATTGACAAGCCCAGCTTCTGTTCAAATCTTCTAATACTTTTTCGATCTGACAGCCTCCATTCAATTTTAGAAATAAACTCGACCATGAGTCTTCGATCATTAACAGATAAGGCTCCTTTCTTTGTCTTCCTCTTTTGATCTGCAGCCAGCTTGCCTTTCAAACCATTCAACACCTTAATCAACGTACCATCGGAAAACTTGTTCAGCTCAACACTCCTCATAGCTCTCAACCTTTTATTCCTATCTTTATACATGACAGCTGGATGCTTCACCATAATAACTTGAAACTCTTTAAGCTCACCAGCAAATTTAATATCTCTGTGTGGTGCAGTCATGTTTATCTTCCTCATTCCTCTCTCAACTCCAATCTGTAAATCTTGCACTGACATTAATACAAGTTTAGTATGCATAAAGTGAAACAATGTCTTCAGCGCAAATCTACAATGTTCATTCCTTTTAAATCTGCACAGCTCGTCAAACAGATCTTCAATATCAACTAAGTGCATGTTGAACATGTCAGCTTCCGTGAATACATAAGTATTTCCATCAGACTTGGTTACAGTAAACTTCGGATAAAAAACTTTAACAAATCTTTCTTTTTCAATTTGCACCAGATCCACTATTCTGAAATCGCTCTTCACCTTCTCAACCTCTTGAGTCTTATTCCTCAGGAAACTGGCATAGTTAACCAGATTGGGTATATTCGGCTCTAAAACTCGGAATAGCTTGTGAAAGGAGCAAGGAGCTTGCTTTTTACAAAAGATCCGTTTTTCTAAAATGTCTTCAATGTACGGCATCTTGTTTCTTTTCCTTATGAACTCAGCAGACCTATTTTCTGGTAGTTCAAGCTTTTTCACCTTTTTCTTACTTATCTCATCCTTATTTAACAAAGTCAACATATCTTGAATCTCTCTCTGCACTACTTGTTGTGCCTGAAACCTTAATCTGTGTTGTTTCTTTGATTCATCAGCCAGAACAAATTCATTAAAAAATCTATCCATTACTTCCACTTCATTTAAAACAACTGTTTCTTGAGCGACACTGCTCTCAACAGGGAACTCCTCAAACTCTTCCTTAATCTGTACAACTACCTCAGGCTTTTCAACCGTTGGTGTTGATTCAACATCTTTCATAATTTCTTCAACTAACACCTCCTCTTCTTCTATCCTTTCAGCCCTAAAATCTATATCTGTCAACGCAATTATGTCATCATCTTCCGACAATTCAATGTACTCCTCTCTTCCTTCTCCAGTCTCTTGAATACTCTGCTCTTTCTCTTTCTCTTGAACATCTTCCTCTGAATCAATATATTCAATGAACTGATAAATATCAGGCTGAGTGTTCAAAGGAACTGGAACATCTTCATAAAGAATCAATCCCAGTTCTCTCTGTTCACCAGCTGTCTGTTTAGATCCTCCGGCTTCTGTCCCTTGAGCTTTTGGTTCCTTCTCTGGATATGTTATCATTAAAACTCCAGGAGTCGGCTCATCAAGCTTTCTCCTCTTCTCCCCCTCATGAGGAGCATCATCGGAGTCTTCATCGTGCTCATCATGTTTCCTTTTCGACGAGGAAGCTTGAGCTTTGCAGGTCTCTTCCACTGCCGCCACTCGTTCAGAGAGATTACCTAATGCCGTTACAACTGTATTCTCCAAGCTTATCATACGCTCCCTCATTTCATCAAACTGTTCAAATACAAAATCTTTTAATTCCTCCTTCAACTCTTCAATTTGTTGTTTTGACTCATTTTCCTTAACAGATTCCTCCGCAACATCCTTTCCTTTCAAAAACTTCTGAATATTGGACATTCGAGCCATGACCTCAGCCAGTTGATTTGAAACATGCTTGTTTACTCCAGAAACAACTTCATTCAAAGCTGTTGACAAGGTTGATTCGGTCACAAACGGGGATAAACTCACTACTAGGGTCACGAAGACTTCCAGTTGACACAACAGTTGAACTGGTATACAGAACTTCTGTGTGGCCAGTGCTCAGAGTTGATATTGGCATTTCTCTGACTGGACTTCCACCCTCTTCAAGTGACGGAGCAACAAATGCTTCCGTTACTAAGGATGTTCCAGTGGGAACACTCAGTTCAGCCACACTAACTTCAACAGATGAAGTTGACGCAAGTGTCCTAACGTGTATGTCAGCTAGACTCAGTGAATCAAATGAAGTCGTACACACGGGCAACTGTGTACTTGGTTCAATATCCATCAAGTCCAAGTGACTCTCGGATAGATTATGTGGCTCATCCCTGTGTGCAATTGAAACAGACTCCTGTTGAGAGGAGACTGAGTGGCTAGTTGGGCGTGCAATCGTCAGTGGGATACTGACTTGTTCAATGTTAACTCTCAAAGGAGAGCTAACAGAGGATGTGGGTAATTCCCGGCTTTCTGGGCTGAGGGGCACCCTCACACTCTCTACAGCTATTTGCTCAACCTCAATCATCATTCCCCCTCCTTCATGATGATCACCACCATCATCACCATCATCATCATCATCACCCTCTCCCTCTTCTTCCTGAATATCAGATAGAGTTCTCTCAGAATCAGATTTCTCTTGTTCTTCCTCACCACCCCTCACACTTCCTTCACCCTCACTCTCAGAACGGCTAACCTGAACTTCAGCCCCCTGCTGAGGTTCCGCTATCCTTAAAGCTCCTGGGCTAAGAGAACCCTGTTCTTGGGTCTCTATCGGAGCATGATCTATTCTATACAATTTCACATGTTCATTCTCTTGATCAGCATATTTGAGTAATGACTCAGGAATTGACATTATGTTGGCATTCGGAGAGTCCGGCACTTCATGCAAACTCATCATAACATAGTCTGGGCATCTTTGAGAATTGGCTCTCTTTGGAATATTTTCATTGGCCCTTAAGATCCCTCGGATAAGAATCTGGATAAACCTTTGAAGAGGAACGAACTTCCTTGCTCTGTTTGTGGTTTTAGCAAGCACAATCTCCTTTAAATCTTCCCAGATACATTGAGCAAAGTCATAGTGCTTGTTGAATGCGATCCCATGAAATATCCGCAGGCAATGAATGCTGCATCGGTCAATTCCCGTATGCTTTGAAGTCATGCAACGATTTATGATATCAAACAATGTGTACCATTCGCCATTTAAACCATTTCTGTGAAATTTGGAGCTCTTTGGAAGTGGCTTTGAGTAGCCTAGACAAATCAAATCATGGAAAAGCTCTTCATCAGAAACAAAATCTTCAAAATCTGCTAACTCTGGAAAGTTCACAGTGTCTATGCGTCGTGGAAGAAATAAATTGTGACGTAGCCTTGCAAGAGTGATCTTTGTCTTGAATTGATCAATCGTCACTTTAAAATGGTGATTACCGTCCGCAGGAACAAATTTGACAGTGTGCCAAAATTGTTGTAAGTATATTTGTGGAATAGACGGCTTATACTGAAGCAGATAACCAAGAGGATGGCCTTTTAGAATGTCCACAATGATAGGATGGCTTACTTTTATAACTTTGGAATCTAAACGGTGGTTATTGTCCCGGAAAGGAAGGCAATGTTTTGGCTTGACAAGTTGATTGTCTGGGATAATATGTGTTTGTGAAGAACGGGCTACTGAGGTTGATCTGACTGGGGTAGACACGAGGATATGATTTGACGATGAATGAGAATCAGAGGAATTAGAATTCTGGGATTGCACTGGGGATGCCATTTGAACACCTGTAAAAATAAAATCATGTTAGTCTTAGCAAGTACACAAATGACAACCTTCAAAATGTAGAAAAACTTGTAACATTTTATCAGAAATTGTAAAAACTTGTGATTTTCTTTTTAAAGCATCGGGATTCCTGACAATAATTGAAAATTATTGAAAGGACTCCAGAGTCAATCGTTTAGAGACCAATGTTAGAAAAACACAAATTTATAACAATTTCTTAAAAAATGTGACATTTTTCTTGAAACATAAAAATCCCACACTTAGAAAAAATTTTCTGATTAAACTCGAATGAAACAACAAGTTTCTCGAATTAGTCTTTAAACAACTCGAATACTACATATATAAAACTCGAATAAGTCGTCAACCAACTCGAATAATACATATATAAAACTCGAATAAGTCTTCAACCAACTCGAATGATACATATATAAAACTCGAATATGTCTATAACTAACTCGAATGATACATATATAAAACTCGAATATGTCTATAACCAACTCGAATGAAATATATATGAAACTCGAGTAAGTCTTAACAAAACTCGAATGACAAGTGAGCTAAACTCGAATAAGCTTTAAGTACTTATGATCTGAAAATTTTCTAAGTGTTATTCATCCACATGTCAACTTGCATAAAGCCCAACTGTTTCTCGAATGGAATATGCATTAAACTCGAATAACTCTGAATTCTATATGAATCAACTCGAATTAGGCATCATAAACTCGAATAACTCTCTAATGCAACTCGAATTATTCTTAAGTCAACTCGAAAGAAACTTCCATGCAATCGATTGACTCTTAGACACAACTCGAATGTCTCTGTCATTCAACTCGAATGACTCTTTGACACAACTCGAATGTAACTGTCAATCAACTCGAATAACTCTTCCATTCAACTCGAATAAAGCTTTATTCGAGAAATATCTATCTGCTTTTCTTACAAGTCCAGAACACTGATTTTATGAATTTGAGTTCAGGGCTATGTTTCAGTGTATAAAAACTTGTACCCCCCTCGAAAATGCATTTTAAACATATTTGTTTTACTGAACCTTGAACAAAAACAACTTTAAAGTTGTTAAAAATTCAAATTTCAGAAAAATCAAAAATGCGAAACTGTTCTATTGAAAAATCGATGATTGTGTGTGTGTGAATTAAAAATGACTTATGAAACTTCAGATTCATAGTCATATTATCATTATGAACAACAGCACACACTTAATTTCAATTTCAAGTATCATTCAAACAATTCACCATTAACGGCCATGAATGCAAAACAAAAAAAAAATTGACATACGAACACATAATGACATTCAAACAAATACACTGATAATATGGTCAAATAAACTGAAATAATAAAGAAAAACAAAGCTTGACTCACAAATTTTGATGAAATTAAATCGTCGGTTGTGGGTTTTTGAGGTTTCTTTGTAGTGAAGAAAGTTTGTGGAAGAAGGTGAATTATTTTTGAATTTCCGAAAAAGTAATTTTGAGTTTGAAAATTCAAATTTATATTCGCTTTTTACCCGGCCCACTTTATTTGTCAACATTTCAAACACTCGGCCCATGTGTTAAACCAAATTAGCCCATAAACCACTTCTTTAATCAAAAATTGTGAATAAAAAAATTTGAATATCAAAAAAAAAATTTAACTACACATAAAACAAAAACAAAAAACAAAAAAAAATTAAAATGGACTAAAAAAAATATCATTCTTGTAAAAAAAATGTCACATGAACATCTCAAAAAAAATAAAATGAAAAATACACACAAAAAAAAAAGCAGTAACAAAAAAATATTAACAAAAAAATAACAGTATTAACAAAATGCAACTGCTCCCCCTTGAATTTCTGAAAGTTGCTCCCCCTCAACTTATTATTCCATTTTTCAGCTCTGCTCCCCCTACAAAATAACAGATAATTTTTTTTATCAGATTTATGCAAAATCAGATAAATTTCTTTTCTGCTCCCCTGCACATGACAATCCAGATCTTGTTAAATTCCAAAGAATATAAATTTTTATAATTCATGTTTCAACATCAGATAAAAATCACTTAAAAATGAAATTTTTAAAATTATAATTTTGAAACTACTGAATTATTAAATCTTAACGATTCAACATACCTAATTTGTATACCAAAAAATTAAACCGCTTTTCATCTAACGCTTTGGTAAACAAATCAGCTAGTTGATATTCAGTAGGTACAAAATATAATTCTATATTTCCATTTTCTACATGATCTTTTATGAAATGATACCGAATGTCGATGTGTTTCGTTTTTGAATGTTGCACCGGATTTGATGCAATAGCTATTGCGCTCTGAGAATCACAGTATATTGGAATTTTCTTTGGTGTAAACCCGTAATCACGCAGTTGGCTTTTCATCCACAACACTTGAGAGCAGCAGGAAGATACAGCAACGTACTCTGCCTCAGCTGTAGACAATGAAACACAATGTTGTTTCTTGGATGACCAACATACGGGTTTGTCACCTAAGAATTGTACTGCTCCTGACGTACTCTTTCTGTCCATCTTATCACCTGCGTGATCAGCATCAGAAAAAGCAGTCAGATTAAATGAAGACTCCCTAGGATACCACAAACCAAGATTTGGAGTTCCTTTGAGATATCTTAAAATTCGTTTTGCAGCTGTTAAGTGTGATTCTTTTGGATTTGCCTGATATCTAGCACAGACGCATGTAGCAAACATAATATCTGGTCTACTGGCTGTTAAGTACATTAATGACCCAATTATACCTCGATAATGGGTTACATCTACAGGTTTCCCTGAGATGTCCGCATCGAGTTTTGATTTTGAATCCGGAGCCATGGGAGTTTTCATAGGAGTACTATTGACCATGTTAAATTTCTTCAACATATCTTGTATGTATTTTGACTGATTGATAAAGATACCATCAGTTAATTGTTTTACTTGTAATCCTAAGAAAAAATTTATTTCACCCATCATGCTCATTTCGAATTTCTGGGACATTAAAAATGCGAATTTCTTACAAAATTCTGGATTTGTAGACCCAAATATTATATCATCTACATATATCTGTATAACTATGATATCTAACCCCTGATGTTTTATAAACAAGGTTGTGTCAACTGCACCTTTTGTAAATCCACATTTCAACAGATATGTTGAAAGTGCATCATACCAAGCACGAGGTGCTTGTTTAAGGCCATACAGTGACTTATCCAAAATATATACATGATCAGGTTTCGAAGGATCAGTAAACCCTTCGGGCTGATATGTATATACTTCATCAGTTAGCTCCCCGTTTAAAAACGCAGTTTTGACATCCATATGATATACTGTAAAATTTTTATGTGCGGCAAAAGCTAAAAACATCCTTATAGCTTCAATGCGTGCAACTGGTGCGAATGTTTCATCATAATCAATCCCTTCTTGTTGACTGTGTCCTTTGGCCACGAGACGAGCTTTATTCCGAATAATGACACCGTGTTCATCTTTCTTGTTCTTGAAGATCCATTTCGTGCCAATTATGGATTTGTCTTTTGGGCGCTCAACAAGTCTCCAGACCTTTAACCGTTCGAACTGGTTGAGTTCCTCTTGCATCGCCACAATCCAATCAGCATCCAGAAGGGCTTCTTTTACATTTTTAGGCTCAATCTTACTCAAAAAATTTGAAAATAAGCATTCATTTATTGTAGCCCTTCTGGTTTGGACTGATGAAGATGGATCACCAATGATATTCTCTATTGGGTGATTTCTTGTCCACTTAACTGTATGTGGAAACGGTTCTATTGGGTCTTGGTTGGGATTGGAATCTAAATATGGTTCGGGGGTTACTGCAGATGTTGTAGGTGGAACATCTGAGGTAGGAGCTTCTGACTGTTCAGAAGTAATAGGGGTTTCAGAAGCATGTGGAGGTTCAATTGGTTGTACAATCTCAGTAGTTGACTGCACATTTGCTGTTGAAGCTTCTCCAGTTTCTTCTGAACTTTGTTGTTGAGAAAGATCTGAAACTACGACTGGATCTTCAGTGATCCTGTCAGGCACCAAATTTTGAACATTAGATTTGGGAGTTTCAAAATAATCGTCATAAAAGTTCTCAAACAACTTATTTAATTCATTTTGTTCAGCATTTTGTCTATTTGACTCCAATGAAGTCTGCATGTTAGGTCCGGGTCCTGAACTGGTGTGTTCAGAAGCCATTACCACTCCTTCGTCAAATTTAACATTTACGCTCTCGTTGACTATCTTGGTTCTCTTGTTGTATACTCGGAAAGCAACCGACTCCTTTGAATACCCGATGAAGATTCCTTCATCCGCCTTTTGATTAAACTTTCCCAGATTGTCTTTATCATTCAATATAAAGCATCTGCAACCAAAGACATGGAAAAATTTAATATTAGGTATTCGTTTATTGATCAGTTCATACGGAGTCTTTCCGAATCTTTTATTTATTATTGAACGGTTTTGTGTGAAACACGCTGTTGCAACCGCTTCTGCCCACAAGAACAATGGTAAATTGGAGTAGGCCAACATCGTCCTAGCTGATTCCACTAGTGTCCGATCTCTTCTTTCAACGACACCGTTTTGTTGTGGAGTCCGAGCAACTGAGAATTGATGTGTAATTCCTACTGAATTTAAGAACGAGTCTAATGATTTGTTCTTGAACTCTGTTCCATTGTCTGAGCGAATTGTCTGAATGGTGAGTTGCAACTTTACTTGTATTTTTCGGATGAAGTCTATGATAGATTCGGTTGCATCTGATTTGGATTTCAGGAAAAACACCCATGTGTATCGTGAATAGTCATCAACTATCACCAATACATATCTTTTCTTATTTATACTTTGTACTCTCATTGGTCCACACAAATCCATATGCAGTAACTCTAGTGCTCTTATGGATGAGTGTTCTGTTTTGGATTTGTGTGTGGCTTTTGTCATCTTTCCTTTTTCACATGCCGCGCATAGTTGCTCTTTTTGAAATTTTAGCGCCGGCAGCCCTTTAACTAACCCTCCTTTTGCTAGGTTGGTCAGCTCATTGAAATTCAGATGTGAAAGGCGACGATGCCACAGCCATGCTGTTTTAGATGTTGCTTTTAACAATAAGCAGACATCTTTCTTCAGATTGATCGAGGCTAAATCAATGGAGTACAGATTTGTTTTCCTATTTCCTGCTAGAATTTCTTTTCCTTCTGCTGATCTGATGCTGCACCGATTGCCTTTGAAGTTGACTTCTAACCCCTTATCACACAGTTGTCCAATACTGAATAGATTATGACCAAGACCGTCAACATAAAAGACCTTTTGGATGGTGATTTTGTCATACTTCAGACTTCCATATCCCTTGATCGGACAACACTGATCGTTTCCAAATCTTACCGTCCCATAGAACTTTTCTACAAAGTCCGTGAGTGTGTCTCGTTGTCCGGTCATATGTTTGGAGCATCCGGAGTCAAGGTACCAGACATGGTTTACCTATAAATCGTAATAGCACATGAGGTACCCACTTGTAGTTGGGTACTTTAGTTTTAGGTAAATCATGCATAGTATCATTTGTTTTTCTAACTGATATGGCTTTAGGCTTATCGTTTGAATTTATTTTAGGTACCCATTTTTTAACTGTTCTTTTGGGTATCCACTTTTGTACAATTCGCGGTGGAATTGTTTTTGAAATTTTTATCTGTGGAACCTTTTTCTGTTCATAAAATGGGTCCTTTTTCTTTGGTTGCCATACGAGCTTATTATTTTTCACAGAGGCAGGCTTACAAACATAAGAATTCAAAGCAATTAATTTCGTTCTTGAAAATTTAATACAAGAATTATTAACAAGTTTATCCTTATTACAGACAGAATGTTCAGTTTTGCTAATTCTATCTGTAACAATTTTTTCTTTCACGCGCCATTCTTGTTTTATAATCTTGTTTTTCTCTTCGCTTTTCTTCTTTCGCCATACTTGTTTCTCGACCCTTTCACAATGATATCTGGCATAAAAGAAGTATGTGAATTAGTGGATTTAGAAAATCGTGTCTTCTGTAAGTTTTTCATACTTGTTGAAGATTTGACTTTTCGGGCAATAGAGTCCGTTGATGAAGATGATTCACCCTTTTCAAAACTAGGAGATTGAACAAAAAATTTTGTTTTCACCTTCTTTTGTTGTATTGATGGTGAATTTACAGATGGTTTTAAAGACTCTGTAGCCATCCTTTGTAGAATTTTAACAGGTGCTTTATTACCATTTGATTGTTTATTAGTCAAAGGTTTGATAAATTCACCAATTTTACCAAACATTTGATCTAATGAATTATTATCAGAGTGCATGTACAGATCAAATTCTTTCTCTGAATTAATAGAGTCTAGAGAAGTAGTTGATTGTGGATCAGACACATTTATGTGTTTTGGTTTATTTTGCAACATTTGTTCCATTTTATTTAATTCTTCCTTGAGAGTTCCATTCTCTGTCTCAAAATTCTTAATTTTCAATTCTAAATCAGAATTTATCTGTTCTAAAATTGAATTTGGTAAATATAATTTTTGAGACTGAGATGGTAATTCAGACAAATTCTTTTCAGAATAAGTTTGAATTAACTCTTCTTTAGTATCAATAATGTTGCTTGTTTCATTTATCTTTGTATAATCAATATAATTTTGCATTTTGTCTGATCTTAATCTTTTTACTTTTTCGCTAGATTCTACTTCTTCAGATGCTTTCATGAATGTCATTTTTAATCCTAGATTCATGTATCTGACATCGTATAGTGTTGGTGAATTTGATATAGCTTTTGTCAGATATTTAGGATTTTCCCAACCAATACCAGATTTAGAGTTGTAAAACTCTGTATCTTTTGGTTGATTTAAATATATTGTTTGATCTGTTTGCCCTCTTTTAATAAATTCATCCTCCATCTGTTTTATTTTCTCATAAAGTTTAGTTCTCTCTTCAAATATGGCATGATATTTTACAGAAAAGTTTGAGGCTTCTAACTCAGCTATTCGCAGACTTTCTTGTATATCAGATATTTTGTGATTCAGATTAAGTATATTGCTTTGAAGTTCTTTTTCCTTATCTTGTAAGTCTGAGACAGCTCGTAAAGCTAAGGCTTTATCTTTGGAAAAATCTAGAACTAGATTGTGTTCATTTAGAAGTTTGTTTTCCAAAGAATGAACCTTTTTCTTTTCTGCTTTTAAGGATTTTTCAAACTTTTTAAGCATGAAAGCCATATTAGTTAGTTTTTCTTCTAATATGCATGAGTTGTCAATATCAGAATCTGAATTAGAATTTACCTCCGGTCCTTCTGAATCCTCTGAGTTTTCAGACTCTGAATCTTCCTCATTTTCAGCTTTATTTTGGCCAGATGCCATTAATGCAACTTCTTCTGTTGTTTCTTCTTCATCAGACTCAGATTCTCTCCTATCTGCATCCTCTTCATCTGTCAGTCCAACCCACACCTCATCTTCAGCTATCATAGCTGATTCACTTAGTTCAGATTCATTGAGAATTTCTGACTTTAGACAAATATGTGCATCTTCATCCAAGATATCATCGTCTTCTGATAACTGTAACCAATGATCGTCCTCTGCCATCAGAGCTTTTCCTGACTCTTTCTCTTTGGCCAAGAGTGCCTTTCTTGTGTAGTAGTCTGAATTTTTGACTACAGGTGATCTGCATTCCCTGGCATAGTGACCTGGTTTTCCACAGTTATAGCATTTCTGCTCCGACTCCTTCTTGGCTGATTTATCTGACTTCTCATATTTGTCAGACTTTCGTGTACTACTTTCTCCAGCTTTCTCATATTTATCCTTTTTCTCAACTTTTCTAGAACCTGTTTTGTAGCGCATTTTGTTGTTTGTTGGCTTCCTGTAAAATTTCTTCTGAAATGCCTTCGTAAGCAGTGCCATCTGCTTTTTCATCTCTTCTATTTCCGGATCTACAGATGAATCTGAAGATTCTGATTCAGAAGATGTGCTGCTGATTACTGCTCTCTTTTCCTTTTTCAGTTTGTATTTATACTTTTTCTCCGCCAGTAGAGCTAGTGGATCAGCAGTTTCTTTTTCCGCTTTCTTCTTTCCAGATATTTTCCTCAAAACAACTTCTTGGTAGTTGTTGAGGTTTTCAAATAGCATATGAAAATCCATCTCCTCTATATCTTTCGTTTGTTGGATGATCATAGCATATTTTTCTCATTCTGGATTTAGCACATTTAAAAATTTGACATTGATGTCCAAGTTGGATTTTGTCACTCCGTTTCTTTTTACTTCACTTACCAGATTCACAAATCTGAGGTAAGTGTTTTCCAAAAGCTCACCTTCACGAGCTCTGAAGTTCTCAAACGTCATTAGACTATTCCTAGCCCTATTAGTAGCAGCTCTGTCTGATCCCCTCATAATTTTGCATACTTCATCCCAGATGGATTTTGCAGTCTTTGTATTTGTCAGACAAGTGTATATTTCATTGGGGATTGAAAACAACAATAGTTTTCTTGCAGTCTTGTCCCCTAACTTTCTCTTTTTCTGGGCCTCTATTAGGTTTGTGACCTCAACAGTTCTCGGTGGTATTGGGGGATTGCCAGTTGGTACTCCTGGGATCGTTTCCATAAAAATTGCTGGTCCTTCATTTAATGATTTCAGCATTTCGTCAGACAAATCATGGAAACTGATAAATTCAAGAAACTGTTCCCGCCATTGGACATATTCTCCCCTGTATAAGATTGGGGGTTTGGTTTCTGATCCCATAGCAAGTGCATCTTTAGACATGTTGATTGATCTTTGGGAAACTTTGACCAAGATCAAATGAACTCCGAATGAGATTGAAACGTTTGATCACACCTTGAAACACAGATTAGTACTGAAATCTACAACACAATGACTTGTTAGTAGCAATAAGCAGCTTAACTCAGACAGTGAATTGTGTTTGGATTCATATGTGTGTGTGTCAAACTTGAATGATTCTTGTGTTATGTGTGAACCTTGAATGAATGTAGTGTAAAACTTGATTGAGTTTATGATAAAACTCGATTGATTCTTTCACTGAAACTCGAATGAGTGTTTGTTCAAACTCGAATGAGTGTGTGATCAATCTCGAATGTGTGTGATCAATCTCGAATGAGTGTTTGATCAAACTCGAATGAGTGTTTGATCAAACTCGAATGAGTATGTGATCAAACTCGAATGAATATGTGATCAAACTCGAATGAGTATGTGATCAAACTCGAATGAGTATGTGATCAAACTCGAATTTTATACCAAACTCGAATGTGTCTTGTACAAAACACGAATCAGTCTTATATAAAACTTGAATCAGTCTTATATAAAACTCGAATGAGTCTTGTTGAAAACTTGTCTTATACAAAAACTCGAATTCCTAAGATAAGCAACTCGATTAACTAATGTACTCAACTCGAATTACAAGGATACTAAACTCGATTAACTATGATATGCAACTCGATTTACACACAGGATGTGTATAATTCGAGTTTCTTAGTAATTTCAGCTTTTTCAAGTCTGAAATTCAGATCAAATCCAAATTTTACCCAATTTCATTCAAATTGTAATCGAAGGTAAGGTTTTTGAATATAAACACTTTGTGTAAAGCACTTTTATGCAAGAATGGATCTAAACCAGACTTTTTCAATAAAACAGTACCGGTTTATGAACTTTTCAAAATTTCAGAAAATTGCTTAGATCTTTTTCTGTTTTTTGAAAATCTAAACAAGTTTATATTCAATTGATTCGTCTTTGAAACCTTAACCTTCGATCCAATCAACACTGAGAATGATCAACAGAATCAAACCCCCTAGTGATTTTAGGGTTTTTGCGAAAAAATACTCAAGAACACGAAAAATTCAATCTCAATCAGTATGATTCATCCCTAAGGCTCTGATACCAATTGTGAATATTAGTTTCTACCAATTCAATCAACAATATGTAAAGAATAAGAACAATGAATTTAATCAATACTAACCAAATGATTCGATTGAAGATTTGTTGATTACAAATACAGTCAGAGAGAATGTTCTTCAATGTTTTTGCTTTTCCAATCTTGAATGCGTACAAAAAGGAATATTCTTACAGATCTTTTAAATTGGAAAGTCAACAAGACTATTTATACATATTTACAAACTATACGGAAATTACAAAAACAGTCCCTAGACTTTGATATTTCATCAATCAAAAACATATTCTAACAGTATTTATCTTTTATTTTATATTTGTATTTATATTTTAATATTTCGTATATATTATTTTGTATTTGTATCTATATTTTATATATGTATTTATCTTTTCATATTGTATTATATATTTGTATTTATCTTTTATTTTATATTTGTATCTATATTTAATATTTGTATTTATCTTTTAATATTTCGTATTAATCTTTTATTTTATATTTGTAGTTATATTTTATTTTATTTTTGTATTTATGTTTTTACGTGAAACGTGAAAGCGACACGTGGAAAATTGTATTCTCCTTTATTATATATATAGATAGATATAGATTAAAATCATAATTTTAAGTATGTAAGAACATATTGTAATAATAAATGTTAAAAGAGTAATAAACGAAAATTTATTAAAATAAAAGAGCTAAATAAGAGATAACACTAAGACGAGGGTGTGTTATGAAAAGTTTAAATTTAAAATATAAATAAAAAAGAAAAAAATTCATTGGTTCACACCATTTGATATATATATATATATATATATATATATATATATATATATATATATATATATATATATATATATATATATATATATATATATATATATAGATTCAAGATCTATGGGGTACCAAGTTAGACTGGGGTACCGGGGTACCATTCACAACCAATCATTTTTGCATTAAAATGATTTTTTAATACCAAAAATAATTGTCAAACAAATACCATATTTTTTTAATGAAAAGGGTATTATAGGGATAAAAAACTTTTAACCAACAACAAAATATTCTCAATCCCGTTATTTTCTCACCTTCTGTTTGTATATCAGCTCCCTCGCTCGTTTCATCTCCATTTCTCATCGTCTTCAACCCATTCTTCCGCTAACGAAGGTGAGAACCGCTTCTAAACCCTACGGTCGTCTTCAATTCCTCGCAATCCCGTTCGAAGATTGTCTGGTGTTATACATCCGTAAATTGTAAGTTTCATATGTTCTACTTTGAGTTACCGATTTCAAGTTTGGTGTAATCGATTCACATGTTCAAGCATTATGTCCAGTTACCGATTTCAAGTTTGGTGTAATCGATTCACATGTTCAAGCATTATGCCGACTCATTCACTGTGATTATTTAGGTTTATGTATGAAAATTAATTTTGCACATGTGCAAAAGGGGTATTTTGCACTTGTTCCGGCGTTGCCATTTTTTTATGCCTTAATATGAAATCATGCTTATTATGCTATGCACATGATAAAAAAATTAGGTTTTTGCGTATTACAAAACGAGTATTTGTAGTAAAAAATTTTCAATTCAATAGTTATTGCACATGTTCATATCCCCCTTTTGCACATGTGCAAATCGAATGGTGCAAGTTCATCACATTCGTTGTCAAGCATTATGTCCAGAGATTAATCACAAATTTTGGTAGACATTAAAGGGTTTTGCACATGTGCAATGTGATAGGTTTTGCACATTGTATTATGATATGTAATTTCCGTATTTCAGCAATACACAATTGCAAAATCTATCACATTGCATATGTAATTTCCGTATTTCAGCAATATGTACAAGATTATTAGTTATTGTGCAGTCTTATACAGAACAAGGGTACAAGGCAATGAACACATGATACTTATGCCTACATGAAGGTGGCATCTTAGTGGATGTAATTATCTAGGACTTCTCTTTATTTTTTTGAGTTTTGTCTGGATATTCATTAGCTGTTGAAGTTGGGGGTAGTTTACAAATTCATGAAATGAAAATTTAACATAAGAAAAGCTCTTGAAGAGATGAAGGCAATACTATATTTCTAAAGCAACAAAACACTAGAGCTGAAAATAAAACATAAATAATCAAAGCTATTTTTGAATTTGAACCCATGGCCATAGCTGCACAGTAGATGTCTAGATGATAATCAGACATTTATAAAAGCTGGTAAATGCAAGGCTATTATAATAACTCAGTAGCTCCAGTGGAGGAGAACAAGGGAAGTAATTCTAATGCCATTAATTGATATTCCTGTTGTGTCCTCAAGTGTATACCCATGTAGGAAAGATGACCAGATGTTAACAAAACAATTAAAGGCTGTTTTCAAGAAAAGATACAAGATTAACTGCTTAAAGGACAATACACAAGTGCAATTTCTATCACATTGCACATGTGCAAAACCCTTTAATCTCTCCCAAAATTTGTGATTAATCTCTGCCAAAATTGCCTACTCATTCAATGTGATTAATTTCTGCAAATATTTAGTTTTTTTCACATATAACCATCAAATCTGACTAATTAGTAGTTGCTCTTTATTCATGGAAGCACGAAGACTTTTGTAAATGAACTATATTGTATGCAAAATTTAGTTTTTTGCACATATAACCATCAAACACTTACTGCACATGTACAAATCACCCTTTTGCACATGTGTATTCCTGATTGTGCACATCTACATTGTCATACGCATATTATGTATTTCAGCAATACAAATGCTTGAATGGAAACTTGATGTGAATTTTACCACGGTACCATTCACAAATGTTTTTCAAAACATATGTATGTTCTGCACATAGGTATTTCTTGTATTTAAGCAATATGGATTTTTTACGAGTTAAATTAAAGTCTGATCCCCTTATTGCACATAAAAATTTAACAAATTCTGATTGTGTATGCAAATTGGAACAGGGGCCCCTCATTGCACTTGTTCAAACATTCCAAACACTTACTACACATGTGCAGTATACTCCTGTTGCACATATGTATTGCTAATTTTGCACATGTGTTCTACGGTTACTTCTCTTCTTATTGAACGTGTTGTTTCATATTAATATTTATGTTGTGGCATTCTTATTCGTCTAGATGGTGCAAACAAGACCAAGAAACAAGTTTGTTTTCCACAACACACCGGATGAAGCAATATCGTTATCCGGAGATGAGGACACGGAGTCTAATTCAAGTGGGACCGTTATATTGGAAACACCAGGTATTGTCATCTTCAACATAATAAGTACCTTAAAATTTATTAAAGGATTTTATTATGTACAACTGCATATCATGGACATGCTTGAATTTTTTTGTTAACATTTATCATGAACAAAGGCATATAATATATAGAAGTTACATACATCGGTACTTACCCCGCATTTTTAATTGTGTTAAATCTATACTCTTTTTTTTACTGCACATGTTCTGAGTATTCACTTACTATAATGCACTTTTCTGTAAAAAAAATCAAAGACCGCAATGTTACCCGATCTCTAGGCATTCAGATACAAGAACAGCCAGTGAATAACGAACCTACAACTAAAATGGTGGTGGAACAGAGAGAATCAGGTATAGTTATTGTTTGTCTTCTCAAATGTATATATCGGGTTTTTATACTTCAATTTGTAAAACCTGTATTGCTTGTTTTCCGGTAACACAACGATTAAAGAACGGAAAAATACACGTTCAAAAGGAAAAGAAAAAATAGAAACAAGCATACGTGCAGAGGTGTTTTCCAATGTACCAGCACAGGAACAACAATTACAACCAGGTACTTTTTACTTAATTCACTCCTTCACTTTTGTTTATAATTTCGATGTATATTCTTTGACACTACTTATAATAAAAACAAACAGTAACACATAAAATAGCAATATACTGCGCATGTCCATTATGATTAATGAACATGTTCAGTTTCAAAAAAGCATTATCAAATATCAGATTTTTGTATAACAGTTTCATTATGCAACAATATATTGAAAATTGAAAATTCAAACAAGTATTAGCAAACTATATTATAAATATAGTTACTTTATAAATTAGATTTAAACTTGAATTTGAGTGATATTTTTATCTAACACAGGAACACAAAACCAAAAGTTGAATGTTCACAAATTATTGAGAATTTCAATACTTATACATTAACAACTGTACAAATACTTATCCACTTACCAAGTCTAGCAGCCCTCACTGCACATGTTAAATCATTCTTATGTCCTTACTGTACATGTTATTTTGACATGTTAAATCATTCCTATCATCATTTTGAACAAGTGCAATACTCAAACGTAGATGTTACTAGTACATAATAACCTACATTGCATGTTTTGTCTTATTTGAACATTTTAAGTACATGTTGTTTCATCGCAATATCAAATTTTGCTTTCTTTGCTTATTGTCATGTTAATTTTATTTTCAAATAATTTTGCACATTAACTGTTCATTTAAAACAACTATAATTATGCTAATTGCATACTCTGTTAACTTATAACAGATCAGTCGCCCAAAGGGAAACATGTGAAACAAATAAAAGGAAAGCATATAAGGAAACGAGAAAAAACTAACAGTCCCAACATAAATGAGGTAAAAAGACAAAGGCAAATGAAAGTTGATGCCAACATTGAGAAACCGAGCATGATTTACAGAACGGTTGCAATAAGAAGTTCGCCTATCTCATTAGCATCGGCTATAAAGGCACTCAATCCGGAGCAACAAAAGGTTGTTAAGAAGATGGGTTTTGGTAGCGTTCTCTCGCTGAAAATCAAAGAGATTCCTGGGAGGATGGGATATTGGGTACTTGAACACTTTTGACGAAAATCTATGTGCCATACGAACTGCAAATGGCAACATACTGATTACAAGTGATGCTATCAACCGGCTCATGGGCTTTCCGATGGGTAGAATGCCGATCGTCACCCCAAAGATCAGTAACAAAAACGACACAGTTACACAGGAGTGGAGGAATCAGTTTGGTAGGTCATCTGGAAAGTTCAACTCCAAAGATGTTTTGGAGGTTATAAGCAGGGACAAGAGTGTGGGTCGTTTGTTTAAGTTGAATTTTCTTGTGCTATTTTCATCCGTCTTTGCTGGATGCACAAAGAACGGGGGGGTGAATCAAGTTATCCTCCCAAACATAAAAAATACACGTGAAATACACCATATGGATTGGTGTTCATACTTCATTGAGTCATTGAAAGCGTCTAAAAAGGATTGGAACAGAGATGCAGATATGTGCAGTTACGCAGGCCCGATGATAATCTTGACGGTATGATAACTGTTGTTATTTTTCCTATTTTTATATGAATTATAAATGTTTTTGCATATTTTTATTTATTCATTAAATGAAAGTCATTAGGTTATGCTGATTTAATTACACCATACAATTGAATTTAAAAAAATAAGTGTCCAATTATTGCAAATTTTACATCAGTTTTTTAAACACTGATATTATACATAAACAGAACCAAAAAATACTGTTTTTATGTTACTGCACATGTGCAGTCTAATGCACTCAACATTTGCACACGTTCAACATGTGAATTCATATATTGTTTCAAACATATAACTACTTTTCCAAACTGCAACATGTTAATTGTTTCTTACCCAATACGTATGCCCGTTGTATCAAACAGGGTTAATACCATTTTATTTTGCATGCTTTTAATAATGCATATTTTATTTATTCAGTTATTCTATCTGCACTTCACAAGTTGCGAATCGTTTCCCATTGACAAGTCAATAGGAGTGTTCTAATGTTGGGACACAAAAACTATCCGTGATCGTGAAATCCACGAAATTGCAAACGGTGGATTCGGTCTCTGTCCGATTGAGGGAATAGTGGAATCATCAGCAACCAATGATGCAGGAGAAGGTATTGAAATGTCAGATTAATTTTGTTTTTTCAATTTGAACATGTTACATTTCGTATGTAAACTATTGTAATACACTACAACTTCAAGGCTCACTTCATTCTTAAAAGACAGATTCTTGTAATTAAATTCCTTATGAAAAATGTTACAATGAATAATAAAGTATCGGACATGTTCTAGTATTATATAACCATGCCTATTCTATTTGACTGATCGTTTATATTATTTTCATTTACCCATTATTAATGTAGCATACTCTTAGTTATGACATGTTCATTTGTGATTTTACTACTCAGACACGGATGATGAAAAAACTGACAATTCTGATGAAAAGGACCAGGAGAACAAGACACACGATGTACAAAAGGATGATGAGGTGCGCTAAACTTGAACATGTACAACACATTATTATATTAATTTAATGGGCCATTCAACTCAAGTGATTATTCACGAACTACTTTGTCTACAATGCAGTATTACATCGGTTTAATGGACGATTGTATTGCAACATTAGTTGGTGCAAAAGCGTCAGCCAACCAACTTGCAGAAGAAGCTTTGGACGCATTCCCGGAGAACCAAGAAATCATTCGTAGGAGAAACATCATATCCAGCTTCTTTGCACGTTCGAACGAGTCGCTACCAGAAACATCAAATGTCAAGCAGAGTATGACCAAATCAATGGCAGATCCGTCGACTTCTCGTGTCGAACTTTCAAAGGAACATGAGACGCTAACTCAATTCTTTGCTAAACCAGGAGTACTTGAGGAGGTTGAAGATAAAATTAGGAAAGCAGAGGAAGATTCAGCCACCAGGAGAATGCACATGAAGTCAAGTGAGGTTACATCATCAGAATTTCATGCCCCGAGTTTCTCTCTTGGTCTTTCACAAGAACTTCCGAGTGAACCCGTCAACGTTGTCAGAGCTCAATTGCAATCACCTGGTACAAACATATCGCTCTATAATACTAACTCAATCTTGTTAACCCGTTAGATTATTTATATACTTGTATTAATTAGAAAATGTCTTACATAAATAGATATTGAAAGAATTGGTACCGAAGTTGATACAAGAGTTGATGTGGGATACGCTACCCCAGCGGCAGATAGGGCACAAACCTCTACAAGTTCGGCTCGTATGTTTTAAAAATGTGTTTTGACGTTTCTTCTATTTAAATCACCACGTTTACATAGATATTTTGGATAATATTATCTTTTGAAAAACAATAGATTTTCTTAAAAAATTTGTTACTGTGTAAAGTAAGTTTATGTATTTAAGTATTATATATATTGTTAAAACGTTTTTTGCTTGATATTGTGTATAAAAGTGAATTATATTTGTTAAATATTATTTATTACTATCATCACATATCATTGACAGTTGTCATTAATATAATTGAACATGTTCAGTAACATCCTATTATGAAAAAACATGATTACATGATGATGTGCACAATTGTTTATACTTGAATATTTCTTATTCTCACATCAATATTTGTTTACAAAATTCACACACGATAAATAAAGTGAAATCCACAGGTAAAGAAGTACAAATCTTATCGCCAGTCCCAATAACGTCCGTAAAACCGTTGCCAGGTATAGCCAACTAAAATCACAAATTTGTGTACTTGTATTAATGATATTCTTTCTTTATAGAATTTTTAACGCCCAAAACTATGTAATAATGTCTTGAAACATTTAAATCTATCCAGTTCAAAACAAGGATAAAGGTGTCAAGTTTATACTTCCAGATAAACAAAGCACCCAAATGATTACTCCGACTTCTGCCCGTCATAGGATTGTTTGTAGGACACAAAGGGAAAGATCAATAGCGCCTACTTTGAAGTCTCCGTACGTCAATCGTGAAGTAAACATTTCCAAACCACTTGATATGACAGAAGTAAAGCTGGCGGATACGATCTTTGCACTCAGAAAAAAACCATGGTACGGTATTATTATTTAAATGTATGAGTTTATTGAACACGTACACGTGCACCTAGACACCACATAATTACTAATATCAGCGTTTGCAGGCATTTCCTGTTCCAAGCCAGTGATGCAATCAAGTTTCAACGCGTAACTTTTGAATCAATGATGCCTGGATGCTATTTGGAACAATCAGTGGTTGATGTTTGGACGGTGGTATTAAACAAAGATGAAGAATACAGAAGCCCTTCGTCACCGTTCCGTCTATTCCTTGATAGTAACATACTGGTATATTTTATATATCATTCATTAATATTATACCTTATTTTCTGAATTGAAATATTGTTTAAGTATCCAGTTTGACAAGTTCAATTTGTTTCTTGTTGCTACAATGCAACAGCAACACAGAAAGTTTAGTATGTGCAATTGAGTCCACTTTCAAAACAAAGCATGTTACTACTGAACATGTTTGAAAAATAAAACGTTCACTACTGTAATTGGTATTCACTGCACATGTACAAAAGCAACAGATGTTCACTGCTGCACATATCTTCTGCTGCACATGTGCAGTACTAAATGTGCAATAACTGCACATGTGCAGTAACTGCACATCTCAGCATGATGAATTCAAACATAAATTGAACATGTTCAAAATGTAATGCGCTTACTACTGAACATGTTCATATCATAGAATTTTCACTGCTTGTATGTTTCTGCTGCACGTGTACAAAAAACACAATTTTCACTCTTGCACGTGTCTTTATTTGAATTTAAGCAGTACTAAACATGAGCAGGAACTTCACATTTCAGCATGAAGAATTCAAACCTATATTGAACATTTTCATTTTGATTTCATCTTTACTTTTAACTTTAACATGTGATTATGTCTTAATGTAACGTCAAAACAGCCTGAAGACTTGATTAAAGGCAAAATCACCATTCAACAAGCATATGCAGAATTCGTGCAGAACATTCAGGATTGTCTGAAATCCTACTTTAACTTATGGGACATGAAAGCCGTTGATATGGTACAATTTATGTTCGAATATAGACAAATAATCTTTATTTTAAATTACATATAAAATATTAATGTCTGATACTACTTTTAATTCATTGCCAGGTGTTTTTCCCCGTTATTACCGACAGCCTTCAATTCGTTTGTTGCTTTAACCTCAAAGCAAACGCATATCAAATTCTAGATCACATAAGGTCCGAACTACCGTTAGATATACACTACCGTGGAATACCGAACTTATTGGTAATATACGTTATATCCTTATACTTGAATTAAAAATTCAAAATTATAAATATCATGTTATATGTTAATCTATATTACATCTTACTAATCAAATGACATAATCATTAATCAGCAAACACTTTTTGCTCGGTATCTCGAGGAATGGGAACATCCTAAAGCTAAATCAGTCAAAGTTATGAATGCATATCTGTTACGGCCTATATGGATGAAAAACTCATACGAGAGAGAAGGTTTGGTTTTTATGATGCGCCATCTTGAGACGTTCAAAGGTTCAACAGTTAGAGAATGGAATTCCAGACTATCACCAGAGGGTCCACGTCTGGCCAGGACATTGAATGACTTACGAGTACGTTATCTTGCTAAGATTCTGTTGCACACCATGAACAAAAGAAGAGATGATGTCTTGGAGGAAGCTGATTACCATGATATGTTGAAGAAGTCGGAGAAAGAACGTTTAAAAAGAGCTGTCGAGCTAACAAAACATGAGCGTATGGATGCGAACAAGAAGTTGATGGTCAAAATATAGATTGATGATTTATTACTTAACATCAAACGGATATGTTTCGTTTTTTGATCAAACAAATATGTTTTATATATTGGTGTTTTTGTTTAGATTTAGATATTGCAGATTTGTCATTGGTTGAATGACGACATTTGAACATGTTGATAGCATATCATTTTAATGCACAAGTTTAATATATTATATATCCGTGTTTAGAAAACTAGTCATGTTTCTCTATTTTTTGCACATGTTCCGTAACTAATTATTTCCATATGTAAAATCAAGTAGTTTTTTTTAAATTATTTCCCATTATAGTTCTGTCGTTTCATAGTTTAACGCACATGTTCAACATATTCTATAGTATTTTTTTGGAAATTAGTCCTAATTAGAATATATCTTGCACATGTTACGTAATTGATGTTTTTTCATGTATCAAAGAAATATGTGCTTTCACTTTGGTTTCTCCATGAGTTTTGTCAATTTATATTTTAATGCACATGTTCAAAAGATTCTATGATCCTTTATAATAAGTTAATCCTACTTTACTTGTACGATGCACATGTTCATAACCGTATATTTATTTATATATTTTCAATGAACATGAGCAATGTACACTTATCAAGTCTACATAAATTTTCAGATTTGTATTATATCTCATGTTTTCTAAATAAGTACATATTCAAAGCACAAACTAAACATTCTCATGAAGCAGAAACAAATCTAAATTTTTAAAAACTAAACATAAAAAATATTTAGGTATACAAGTTGGACAATTCAAAATAAAACATTAAAAATATACTAATATAAAACCTAATCGTTCAATTACACATAAACTTGCCGTTAAAATCAAACATCTTTACGAAAATCTCAAAGCATTAGCTCATATTGTAGCGAAATAACGCATAATAAAAACTCGAAAGGAAAAAAACAAACAAAATTAATTAGTCACTTCTTCATCGGACAATTCCTTGAATCATGGTATGATGCCTCATTGCACATCTTACACACTCTCTTTTGTTTTGATGCATTGTTGACCGCCTTTTCACGCTCTCCGACCAGTCTCTTGTGTTTTCCACACCCCTTGTTTCGTATGCCTGTTGGAACTAGTACATTAATTTCATATGGTTGGGCAGTTCCAATAACGCTTTCTAGCACAGACGTTTTATTTGAAGGCTGATTTCCAGGGTTAAGCTCTAATTTTTTAACTGTATCATCCCATGCGTCGCTTAACATTTGTAACTTAAATAGAATCGTTTCCAATACGATAAACCAAAGATCTTATCGACAAAGACATTCGCATCATGACTTTCTCAGCTGCATTTTGCCTTTGACATGTTTGGTCAATTTTTGACAACGGAAAATGAAAGGCATTCCTTGTCCAACGTGTGAGTATGTACTTTTCAGGAACATCAGAAATCCCAAATGCCTTAAACACATAATAGATGTGTCTACAAAGTATGCCAATTCGCTCAAACAACTTGCATGTACACATTATTTCGCTGTCCAGTGGATTATACAACACCTGCAAGATAGATTATTTTCACATATGAGTTTTAAACTTCCTTTACAGTGTATTTTTCGAAAATCTATTGTAATTACTACACCTTGTGGGTACCATCGTGTTCAGAGTCTTGAACAATGCAAACATTTGTATCGCCCTCCTTCACAATGCTTGTTGATGTACAAGTAAACGCAGACGCAACGATCTCACTTTGGACGGATGTAAATATTTCATTTGTATACACATCGAGTGCTGTTTTTTCAACCATCAACGGCGTCTTCAATTTTGGCCTCCTTTCTCGACAACTAAATTCCAGTGTACGCTGATTATCACGCTGTTTGAACATGGCAGAATCATACCTACTCATGAACTCCACAAGCGTTGAACCACCCGTTACAAAATGCCCAAAAAAGTTGTTTTCACTCTCCGACATTGACGTTGTCCGCATCAGTCCAGCCAAAATAACATCATTGAAGAACGACGGAATCCATTGATTTCTGATGTTGAACATGTCATTCATCCACTTATCTTGCTCAAGTCCATAATCTTTTATCATGCTCCTCCATTGTTTTTCGAATTCTGATTCACTAGATAAAGAAGTCCAAACAATACTGTTGAATCGATCTTTGAATTGACTATCGTTGCTCAGCGAATGTCCCAACTGTTAAACAGTAAACAAAATCAATAACAATTATACTACACATTTACTAACAACAATGAATGTGAAACTAAACTTGGTTACCAAATGCATCCAACCTTGATTGGTATTTTTTGTGTTATGTGCCACATGCAAAAACGATGTCTAGCTGTTTTGAACACTTGTTCTATTGCACCCTTCATGGACGGGTCTTGATCGGTAACCACAACAACAGGCTCTCGCCCGAAAGTCTTTAGTAGCCAGACGTACGTAACAGTTTCCTCGTTAGCTAGAAGGCCAGCACCAAATGTCACACACCTCTTGTGATTGTTTTTGCCAATAAATGGAACAAAAACCATATTGTATCTGCTCAACAAAATATCAATCAATTACAGCTAAACATTATCCCTTATAAGTTAATTAACAGGAAAAAGTGATGAAAGATACTTGTTTGTACGATACGTGGCATCAAACGATACTATGTCACCAAATACATCATAATTATTCTTTCCTGTTTCACCTGCCCAGAACATCCCTAGTAGAGATCTATCGGCCGCACACGTGTATTCAAAACTATAAATAGAACCAGACTTCTTAGCACTTTCCATTTTGTCAACAACCATTTGTGCATCGTTCTCGCCTATGAAACACTTAATGTCACGCGCAAAATTTTTGAAATCTGTTTTTGTTGCACCAGTTTTATCGTATCCTCCGGACATCTGAGAAACTATCTTGTGGGCGTTAACTGCACCTATATTGATATTCGACATATCATATATAAAACATTGTTTACCATAGTCTAGTTTCCTATTAGTGCGCATTAGATACCGATCCTCCTTTGGTACCATTGGGTGTTTGTGTTTCTCAACAAAAGCTTTCACTACATACCTACCCCTACTCAAATATCCAAATGTTATTTGAGCACAACATCCTATCCTACTTGATGGCCTACTACGCTTATTTGATTTCGATACTCCTTCATCAGTAGCGTATGTTCCATCACATGCCTTACCTGAACGGCTACATACAACCTTTTTTAGTGTTGTTGTCCCATCTCTTGCTCGTTTTTCTGTGGATCGACGTGTTGTGAATCACACAGATTTTGCATACTCCTCGTATGCAACTATAGCCTCTTCAAGACTATCGAAAATACTTCCGTGTACAGGCACATCCAGACATTCCCTTCTCGGTGTCCAATACGTATTACCACTAGGGGAATTTGTCTCTATTGATAAATTTCCGTCATCAGTTCTGTCTCTCTCATCTAAATCCAATGACACAAGTAATTTAGAATGCATCTAAATAAAAATCGTAATTTAAAAACATATAAGTTAATGGAAAAAATGCATCTTCAATTACCATTCACTTCATAATGGTCAATACTTGTTCCCAAATCCTCTTCAACAAGTGTT
The DNA here is from genome assembly GCA_020465985.1 of Centrapalus pauciflorus. Taxonomy (NCBI): domain Eukaryota; kingdom Viridiplantae; phylum Streptophyta; class Magnoliopsida; order Asterales; family Asteraceae; genus Centrapalus; species Centrapalus pauciflorus. The sequence continues at coordinate 1,131 of JAANYP010007330.1, read as the reverse complement.
TCATTTTGATCGTCTACACCTTCAAAATATAAAAACTGAAGTCATCTACTATGGAATCAAACTATTGTACAAGTACATGCTAATGTGAGTAATAAATGACTTTTAATAATTGTCCAATTATTGCACAAGTTAACACTTATCAGAACATTACAAACAATCAGTATGGATGCATTGCCAATTAACATGTTTACCTAATTCAAGTTTCGCAAACATATATTTGCAACTTTCCAACAAAACACATCTTGGTTGTGTTTTAATCCATAGATGAACACTAACTGCACATGTTCAATATCCTCAAACAAGGTTTATAATTCAATCCCCTTTCTGTTGAACTTGTGCAGTAGAAATAATTGCATTTTTTCAATACTAGACATGTATATCCCTAATTCAATTTATGCACACATATATTTGCAAATTCCCAGCAAATACACATGGTAATTGTGTTTTAATCCATAGATGAACAATAACTGCACATGTTCAAAATCCAGCTACCCCTTGTTATTCAAAGTATTGCACAATGCTATTTACTGCATATGTTCATAGTCTATCTCAAGATTTATATACTTTCACATATTTAATACAACACGTAACAAAACATTACACACGTTCAATATGTTATAATACTATAATTCCAGTTAAAATGTTTTCTTAATTCAAGTTATGCACATATGTATTTTCAAAATTTCACTAATACACATGTTAATTGTGTTTTAATCCATAGATGAACACTAAATGCACATGTTCAAAATCCTCAACAAGGTTTATAATGCAATCCCCTTTCTGTTGAACTTGTGCAGTAGAAATAATTGTTTTTATTCAATACTAGACATGTATATCCCTAATTCTATTTATGCACACATATATTTGCAAATTCGCAGCAATACACATGGAAATTGTGTTTTAATCCATAGATAAACACTAACTGCACATGTTCAAAATCATGATACCCCGAACAATATCAAGGTATTGCATAATGATATTTACTGCACATGTTCATAGCATATCTCAAGATTTATTTAATTACACATGTTTAATACAACACGTAACAAGACATTACACACGTTAGATATGTTATAAAACTATAATTCCAATTAAAATGTTTTCCTAATTCAAGTTCTGCACATATGTATT